>SRLM01000018.1:171062-222182 GCA_015708895.1 Populus ilicifolia
AACACGTTAATTCCCTTTTGTTTAAAATAAATATTTACATAAGCTTCATAAAGTAGAATCCTAAACTAATGATTTTCCTGGATATTTGATGGATCTATTACATAAAAAAGCATACTATTATGTTGATAAAGAATACATGTACGCTTATGTAATGAATACGAATGAAGTATTAACTTTCTATTAAATCCATGAGAATTCTAATAAAGAACTTATATTTTGATTGTAAATCTTTTAAATCCAATTAACACTCATTTGTATATTTTTAATATGAATAATCTTATTTACTTTTATAAACTGGATGACCTTGCTAGCTTTAATCCTGTAATTTATTTCTTGGCAATCCTACCACGGATGTCATTAACCAAAGCTAATCATGTAAGTCATATCCTAACAATCCTATCGCAAATGTCATTAGCCGAAGCTAATCTTGTAAATACATTAGACTTTATGTACATTGAACACGATATTTATTATAATTGCATATAAGTGCAAATAGAAGGAAAAATCACGCAACTGTTGTGCCTGTCTTGAGACCTCCTCTAACAGAAGATCTAATCTTGGTTGCTCCTCCTAAATCACAAGAAAGTTTTTTTTTATTATTATTATTATGATTCCTTCAAGCCAATATTGTAGTAAATTTATATTTATCCATTACTCATATATTACTTTCCATACATGTTTATTTCCTCATAATAATATACATACATATATCATGTATATTTTAAGAGTTAGCATCTCAATATACAAGTGTTCGTATGACTTAATTCTTTTATATTCTTATTTATAGTATTCACATGAAAGTTTATTGTTACTGTTTAATTTTGAATTGTTACTGTCCAATTTCCAACTATTACTGTCTAACTTTGAATTGTTACAGTCCAATTTTCAACTGTTATCATCTGACTTTGAACTGTTATTGTTTGACTTTGAACTATTACTATGTGACTTTTCAACTGTTACCGTTTAACTTTGAATTGTTACTGTCTAATTTCTAAATATTATTGTCTGAACAGTTATTAAATTTTATCTAAAATTCTAAAACTTTATTTTAAGTGAGATTGATCTCATTAGAAACCTAAGATACAAGGCTACTAGCTCTCTGAAGGGAAAAGAACCTAGTTTTGCCTCCAAGATAGTCAAAATTGTTTATCTACATAATCAGTCACGACTCAGTCTCTGTTGGTAACCCATAACTGGAGTTCTACATTTTTACATAATTAGTTATAACTCAGTTTTAGTTGGTAACCCATAACTAGAGTTCTACATTTCTATATAATTAGTCATGACTCAGTTTCAGTTGGTAACCCATAACTAGAGTTCTACATCTTTAAATTGAGTAAAACTAGTTTCCTTGGTTATTTTTTAGTATGCATTTTAGCTTTAATAACCAATTTATTAAAGTCATAATAATTAGGTCAATATTTCAAAAAAAACCCAAAAAATATTTTTTTTTCCTTTTAGTATCTAGATTATGAATCTATGCATAGAACATATTTTTAAAATTAAGGAAGTTTTTTTTTATTGATATTAGAAAGTTTAAGTTTTTTACCTGATAAGATAAGAACATTTTTACTAAGGAGGACTTTTCATAAACCATAGACGGACTGACAATTATAAATACAATAATACCTTGATTTTTATTAGACAATCAAACAATGTAGCTTACTTTAGATAAGTTGTATTTGGGGTGCTAATACCTTCTATTTATACAACTAGTCCTCATACTCGATCTTTAAGACTAGTTACGGTTCATGGTAACTAAAATATTAGGTGTTGACTCTCATTCCCTCCTTTCACTGATAAAAAATAAGAATTTATTACCTCTATTGATAAAGTGGAATATTACTACAACATTGCAAATGTGTGAGAATAAGTATTTGTAAGCTCCACTTATTAATGCTTTAATGATGATATGTTTAAGTGAATTCTCCATCTTAAGTATTTTCTTGTTAAATCTTTAGAGATATACTATGGTGCTTTCATCTCATTGTTAGCTGATAATAAAGTTAGCTGATAATAAAGAGCTATATCCTTCTGTTTTTTAACCGAAATGCTAGTTTTGAGATAAAAAATGAGCATATCATTCAAGTTATCTAGGTTAATAATAAAGTTGAGTTAAAGGTTGTGATATGACAACTTGATAGATTTATGAGAAATTATGAAATTTTTTTTTTTGCATATGGCATCATTTTTTATCTTACAAGCTTTAGGATAAATGTTTTGTATGCATTCTTTAAGGTTATAATTTGTTTAAAGTCACAAGCCTTGCACGTTACTCGTGAATTACAGATGAAATTTATAATTCATAAAAGTATTTTTTTTAAAAAAAATATTTTTATACTATAATATTTTGCCAATTTTTTCTTACTATATCCGTAAACATTAGAGGAAAGAAAAACTAATCTTACAGTGGTTTTTTTTTTTTGTAAATTAAAGCGTTGAAACTTGAAAGCAGAAATATGTAAGAAAATTCAAAAGAAAAGGAACTCCATTTAAATTTTCGAAACCTGTCGCAGACAATAATTACAACCTTCTTCTTTGACCAGAAACTAATCTTTCATTCGTTTTCTTAATTAGGTAAGGATAAATTTCGTTTTCAAACAAGAGAACGAAATGCTCCATTAATTTATTATATGCCTTCTAAAATGGGATTAACTAAATAAAAATGTGTTTTTTGATTTTACCTCTTTCCTGGAATATCACCAGAATAGAATTGATAAACTTCAATTGGTTGGCTTGTAAAAAGAGATCATCTTCCAATTCATGCATCGCATGTAGGGCAAGAATCTTAGCCCTCTCCACTCCCCTAGCACATCTTCATCAAGAGACTCGAGACTACATAGTCGGTGCAAAAATAGACAGCCCCTCTACTTTATTAGAAAATATTTTTAATTCTCCTCGGTCTCTAGTTATACAACTGGAGTTCTTCCTACGATGTAACCATCTTAAGTGAGATTTAGAACACAAAAAAGAAAAAAAAAACCGAGAAAATTCAGTATTCATGGAACTTTGACTTTGAAAATGATCAAATAAGATTAAAAAAATTACAAAAGAGCAAATAATAATGTAGAAGAAGGGGGTGAGTAATTTTTTTGAAAATAAGAGAAATTAATAAAAATAATTAATTTTGATCAAGAATGTACATGATAATACAAAGGAAAATGACGCGGTAATGATCACGAATGCGTTCTGCTCAAAAGAAACCATGAATGCACAGGAAAGAGTTCTTGCAACTTCAAGATTCACGAAGCATGATCATCTACTCCAACATCTTGATATACCTTGTGAAAATAATAATTATAATTGGTTCCACATATTTTATTCATGACATGTGAACTATCATACTAATTGTTATCAGTTTCTTAATCTATACTTTATTAGTTTTAACATCAGATTAATTTTAGAATTTTGATGACTTGATCCCTCTTAACCGGCGTAATATTCCACTCATCCTAAAGACCAGAATTTTAAATGGATAGTTGCTCCTTTTCTTTTTATTGTTTTCATTTTGAAGAAATGACTCGATTTATTTTTATATAATCAAATGAATTTTCAATTTATTTTTATATTTTTAATTAAGTTAATTTTATCTTTATAAAATGATTGAGTTTTTAATATTTTTTATTTTTCATGTACATGACTTATATTATAATAATAACAATCATGAGTTTTATATACATGATCATGTGCGAAATACATGACAAGCATAAATAATTTGAAAACAAATCACGCAAGTGAGGTTCTAGCCTAGCGGTGGAAGGGGCTTGTCCCCTTCCTCTGCATCAGGGGTTCGAACCTCACCATGCACGCCTGTCACCCCCGCGGTGCCTTACCTGTTCACTGGGCTTGCAGGATGTTCAGTGAGCCGTGTGGATTAGTCGTAGTGCGCGTAAGCTGACCCGGACATCACACGTCAAAAAAGAAAAAATTGAAAACAAATCACTCTACAACAAACCTTTATCCGTCTTTAAAACCTCTCTCCTCCCCTCTTATTCTCTCCTTTTGTTATCCCTCTTCCTCTTCCTTATCCATTGAGGTTATTATTATTATTATATATACACACGTATACTCGTGCACAATTATATTAATTTGAATGAAAAAAGGTTAATAAGATAATAAATTAGTAATTCAATTATTTTATAGAAAATGAAAATGATTGGGTTAAAAATTACTTATACTATATATAAAAATATAGGCTAAATCATTTTTAGATTTATTTTGTTTTATTAAATGATGTAGGTAGTTATATTTATGGGCCTAACTAACAATCTACATGCCCCATAATTAATAAGAGAAAATTATTGTAAATTTCTTATAGTTTACTTCATTTTACACTAGTTTACTTTATTTTATATTTTGTTTTTATAATTTAAAAATTTACATAAAACATCCTAGATTAACACAATTTTTTTAATTTAAATAAAAACACTAAATTACTCTTATATATAATATATTAGAAATATTTTCTCTATCACGTTACCACTTCTTTAGCTAGATCTGTGTTTTCTTTCTCTATGAAAGAACATATTTACTTCAATTCGTGACATTTTCTGAGAAATTACAAAAAACTGGAAATCTTTGTTAATATGAATCTCATATATATAATTACAATCACTGCAAACCTACTATCTTCTCTTTACATCTTTTATCCTATCAACTACTCAAATAAGCGTATGACAATTCAATTACAAAAACAAGGAAACTTTAATCTTCTTGCACGCCTTTTTTTTTTTCTTTCTTTCCGTTGTTCCTTTTTATCTCCGAATGTCTTTTTCAATGCATTGTGTTCCTCCACCTTCACCTCCTTCAATCCCCTGTAATATTTAATAGTTTTATCAATATAAAATATATAAGATATACTCAAAATGCTTGAAAAAAAAAACCCAACTCATATAAATTTGCAAAAAATAAAAAAAATCAACTAAAAAAATTCATATAAAAAAAATAAAGTTGTGATTGTTAAAAATTTAAAAATCCTATAAATAAATCAACTAAAAATTGATCTCATATTAAAAAAAAATATCACATCAATATTCATACAATTATTAAGAACAAAAATAATTAAAAATAAAATATAAAATATAAAAAAAATATAGTGAACAAAATCATGAAAAAAAAATCTTACCTTAATATAATTGCAGGTGAAGCTAAGAAGAGAATTTTTTTTTTTGTAAAGCATATTAATTAAAAAAAACTAAGAGCATAAAAGAAGAAAGATGAAAAAGAGATACCCGGGCATGAAGAAGAAAATATAGAGATGAGAAGAGAAAAAAATAGATATTGATATTTTTTATATATAGAAAAAAAGAAGAAGATGAAGAAAAAAGTCTGTCTTTTGTGAAATAAAGACATTCAGGTTTTTAATTGGGGCATGTTAATAATGATTTTAAATATAAATAATTAAATATTAATATTTTATTATTATTTCGCCTATAATATTTAATTTAAAATTTTAATTTCATTAAATTTTTTTAGAAATTGCAAACAATCATTGATAATTTTTCAATCCATTAGTGATTTTTTCTGCAATATTTAAATAAAAAATTTTAATTTATTGATTTTTTTTAAAACTATCAAATAACACTAACTACTTTTCAATTCATTGATGATTTTGCTCATAAAAACCAACAATTAACAATGCAATTGAAAAGTAAATAGTTCTGAAACTCTTTGAAAATACCAATTAAATTTTTTATTGGTAATTCCTTTTATAATTGACATGATTAATATTGTTTACAGTTTAATAATGATTTCATAGGTAATGATTTTATAGGTGAAATTTATTTTGTTAGTAATTTCATTAGTAAAAATGATATATCATCGTATTTTTGGCTTTATTTTATTTTTTTCACTATAATTCTTTCATTATATATCTATTAAAATATTTTTATAGATATTTTCATTTATATTTATTAATTTTCCAATAATTATATCTACACCAGTCCTACCAAACTCACCTCCACCACTTCCCAATTCAATACTTGATTTATCATTATGAAGCATTGAATCCATCTTACTGAATTGTCGTCCCCAACACTAACACTATAAGTAATTTTAAAACGTGCTAATAATCAACAACTTAGAAATTGTACAAAAAAAAGCTATGGAAGGATATGATTAACCTTCTAAAAGAGTTGAAACCAAGCTGAAGGATTGATGACTGCTCCCTGCCTAGGATTCCGACGCATGAATCGGAAGCCTCGTGACCTATTTCTTCCGCCAATGAAGGTTGTGGGAACCAGAACTAGCCAATGAAATAAATCAAAGTGCTTTTCTGTTCGGTTACTTCTCTTCTTCATCGGATATGCCGTGAAGGTTATCGTGGGAATGGATTGCAGGGTGGTTCACCGACTAAAGAGGTTGGAGTGCCTTTCCATTTGGTTTTTGCTCTCATTCGTCAGATATGCCATGAAGATCACTGTGGGGGTTGTTGGGGAATCCCGACCGGTGATGTTATGATATTTGCTCATAGGAGGCCAAGCACACTGACACAATATTTAACGTGGTTCGGCAAAACCGCCTACATCCACGGGAGAAGTCAATATATTTAGAGATAGAGAAAGAATACAAAACAAATACATGGAGGAGGAGGATTACACCCTCTCATACTCAACTCTCACCTCTCTTTGCTGCACTTGCAGCTGCTGCAATGGCAGCAAGGCTGCTGCCATTGCAGCTCTCTCTTCCTCTCTACTCTCTTCACATTCTCACAATTCTTTTCTCTCATTTTGCTCTCTAACATATGCCTCTATTTATAGGCATTCATGGAGGCTTTTCTTCAACAAAGGTGGCTGCCAACTCCAACTCTTCTTCAACAATGGTGGCTGCCAACCTTTGACATCTTGTATGAATGCACATGTTTGGTGCAATACCAAATGGTTGTTGCACATTAATGGCAACCAACCTAACAGGGGTAGGCTGTTGAGTGGTTCGTGTGCTCCTACTGTAGGTTCTATTTTCGATGGGAGGAGGGGTAAAGTCGTGGTTGTTAGGGCTGTGGTTGGTTAGTTCTTGGTGGCGTTGATGCTGGCTGTTAGTAGAAAGGAGATGAAGAAGAAGAAAAGGAAGGTAAGGGAAGAGAAGAATAAAAATGCCTTGAAGGTATGCTATAATTACTGGATTGCTATTTTTTATTTAGTTATTTTTTTGTTATTTTAATGTAAGGGTTTTCTAGTTATTAAATAAAATATAATTACATTCTGATAGATTATTTAACCTTTTTAATCGGGTTTTTTTGGCACTATATAAAACGTTAAGAACATATAAAATTCATAATATTTTCAGTAATTTTCAAAACTATAAAGACAGTTCAAAATGGAGTAAATTGTATGATACTCGGGTAATTTTTCCATATAAATAATGGACTCCTGAGCCATCTATCCTCCTACCTAATATTTCATTATATGTTGTACACGCTTCATCACATGATAAAACATTGCGTGGGACTTAAAATGCATGAATGTAGTCATCAAATTAAACTATTTATATAGTTTTTTTTAGTTACAATTCTAGCTTTTATATATATATATATATATAATTCACCTTTCATTTATGCAGGGGGAACCAGGGGAGGGCAAGTAGGCCCGGGCCCTGTAAAATATATATATATTTTTTAATTTAAATAAATAATTTTTTTAATAATATATATGATTATATTAATTTTAGCCTCCCCTGAAATGTGCCTAGCTCCGCTGCATTCGTGACTCAAACCTTTTTAATGGCCAGGTTTCACAACTAATACTTTGAACAGAAACAGGAGCACATGAACTGAAAATGTATAATACAGGGATAATATGTGAGTGAATTGCGGCATGAACTGAATTGATGTTGTTTTATTTATTAGGAGATAATATATTACCAATAATTAAATCTAAATAAAACTGGGTAGTTTATATATATATATCATTTAAAAAAAATAAAATGATGTGATTTTAATAAATAAAAAAATTAATGGATTGAGAGTCAGATTTTATGGAGTTAGATCTGATTTTTTATAAGTTTTTTTTTTAATTTTTTTAACGTGAAATATTCCAAATCTAGAATTACTCAAATCTTATATAGACTTGGGGCCAATTTAAATTTAATAATTGTTGTTTAAAAGTATAAATGTTTATTTAAAAGTGTTGTTGCAGATATTTTTTAAAGTATTTTTCATGTTAAAATATATAAAAATAATATTTTTTATATTTTAAATCAGTCCATCAAAATAATCTCAAATGTATAAAAAATTAATTTCTAACAAAAAAATTAAACATGTGAATGTATTAAAATAATATTTTTGTATTTTTTAGATTAATTCATTAAAATAATATTTTTTTATTTTTTAAATCACCTCATCAAAATAATTTAAAATATAAAAAAAATTAAATTTTAATAAAAAAAATTAAATTCTCATGTATCTAAATTGAGCTAGGCTGACCAGTACGCTTCAAAATTCTATTTTAAGTTGTGATGGTACAATTCATCAACGAGGATGAGCTGCTCCAGAGGTTTAAAAAAAATCATATCAAAACGGACTCTTAATTTATTGGAAAAATGGAAAAAAAAAAAAAAACTCTTTCTAGAAAAACAAATATGCATAACTGAAAAGGCCCACATATTAATAGGAAGAGCATCACATATAATTGATGTAAAAATAAATAAATA
This sequence comes from Populus ilicifolia, assembly GCA_015708895.1. Taxonomy (NCBI): domain Eukaryota; kingdom Viridiplantae; phylum Streptophyta; class Magnoliopsida; order Malpighiales; family Salicaceae; genus Populus; species Populus ilicifolia. Next base: position 179,709 of record SRLM01000018.1, read on the forward strand.
AATAAATAAATGATACGTATATACCCTGTACGAATTAAGTATTGTTCTAGTAACTCAAATGTTCAATGCTAGATGCTGTCATCTCCTTAATCACTAATGCTCTTGCTCGATTAATCGTTAGCAGGCAGAGATACACGTGCTCTTCAAGCTCCTCTACCTGCTTCCTGAACCCAGAATCACTCTTCCTAAGCTCCTTTATCACTTGAAAGGAAAATCTATCCTCTTTCCTCTCCAAACAGAACTGTATCATTGCCTTGTCGTGTTCAACTTCATCGTGAAGCCTAGCAACAAGCGTACTCATCGTGTCAAAATCCTTATTCAAGATGTAAGTTGCCTTGGCTGCCACATCAAGTTGCTGCCCGACTTTCCTGAGGAATCCACTTCTCAGAAACTTAAATCTCAAAAGCTTTTTCTTGTAGCGCTTTATTGGGAAGCTCAAAATGGCTGGACCGATAACTAGGACAGTAAGAGTATGTGCTGCTAGAACAATAGCTGAAATTGCAATTAAGCCACAGGCTGCTGTTATGCAAATTCCTGAAGCCATATGGATATATGCAATGAACTTCATCTTCCTAGCCACCTTTTCTCTTTTGGATTTTAGGTGGTTTAGAACTGAAGAGTACCTGTCGTTAATTAACTTGAAGTCATGCTTGTTAGGAATGGAAAAAAGATTGCTTTGGACAATGAATGAGTTCAGCTCGGAGACAATCAATTTCAATTTACCAGGCGAGTAATCATCGATACTATTCAGCACTCTTTGAATGAACTGGTAACTAGATTGGATCTGGTTTATATTTTTGAGGAGGTAGCTACAAACATTTGAAGCCTCGGCACTCAGGTCAAAGTAATTGAGCATGAGGCCTTTGAGTTCGGGTACTTTTGAAAGAAAAGCTGATTCGAGAATTGCAGGTATAGAATCCTGACCCGGTTCCAGGAGAATTTCAGAAAATTTTCTATGGCAGTAAGATGGAAAAGATGGCTCGTTTACAAGTGATTGGGCTTTGGTGAAAAAATCAGCGTAGGACTGGGTTCTTAACGCGCTAAGATACTCCTCGTTGACATTCAAGCTTTTACAGGCATCCCGGAATTCCTTCCCATCTGAAAACCGTGATAAGATTGCCAAATTCTATATAAATCACACAATTGAGTGATAAAAAAGGAGGCATAGATGCTATCAGAATTTCAGCTTGTAGATAGTGCAATTCAAGCATTTATTTTTCAATTTTGGAGGTACTGCCCTTAGACAGGCACTAATTTTTCAGCTCCTGGAAAGCTACAAAACACTGTCTTTCATCTGACAAAGAACACTAAAGTTTGACAAACGAGCCAACTTAAGCGGCTATAATTCTTCATATACGCGAAATTCGTTTTAAAATGTTATGGTTTACATAGAAAACATCCCAGCTACAATTATTATGAAATGAATGGAGAAGTTTAGATGTATATAGAATATCATGATGACGATCAGGTGAAAAAAAAAAAAGAATTTCTTCTACAGTTTTTTTTTTTCAAGTGCCAAAATGAATATGGATTCTGGTAGAAGAATTGAGAAATGTAATCATGCCCGTTCTATATTGCTAAAGATTGCTAACTTTGCTTCAGCCATGATTGCAAGGCATGTATTCCCTAATTTCATCACCTTTCCTTGTGACAAACGATGAATAATAATTGGTGAGACATGATATGATCAAACTATTCATAATAAAAAAAATGTAAGCAAAAAATAAAATAAAAAATGTCCCTTTCCATTCATGGCCTTCATAGCTAGCTAAATATTTTGTTCCTCTATGAGTTGTTAGTGAATCTTAATATAAAATGAAATATGGAGACATTAATATGGTAGCATACCTTTTCTGTTCTTTGAAGCTCTAGATTTAACCCACAACATATGCTTTTAAATCTTAGTCCCAGAAGGAGGGATACAGCTTTTGATCACTTTGATCGAAGGAGAGTACCGGAATAAAAGTTTTCACGTCCCCAGCTTGAGCTTCTTTAGAAAAACTCGGTGCTCCAACGGATAATGAAGTATCTAATGAGTTATTTAACAGATTCCCCTAGGTTGTGTATACCGATTATGTGTCTTTGCTTTATAAAGCCTCTAAGAGACATCTGAAAGTGTTGTGTTTCACGTTATCTTATATATATATATAAATAAGAAAACAGGATTTGTTTCTCCAATTTGTTTGCAAGCTTTAAGGCTAAATTTGCTGAAGAGTTCTCGCTCCAGGAACTTTATTGTAGTTATAGGCTCTTTTCCTTCTGTTTGCCTTTGCATTTCTTGTCTTCAAATTTTTTATACACGTCTGTAATCTTGTCCTCATATTGTCAAATGGTTTGTCACTTTGTAATCGTTTATATACAAATATCATGAACCAGCAATATCAGAAAATTATCAAAAATATCATAGGCAATATCAACAGAAAAAATACCATTAGTAAATTACGATACTATTTATTAATTAAAAATTTAATAGTGATATTGTTGTGATTTTATTTTTTTATTATTAAAAAGAATTAGTGTTATTATATAGTGATTTTATTGTACTTGAGGTTAGATAAATTAAAAATACAAAAATATTAGGGGAAAAATATTTTAGACCGAAAAAATACTAATAAAATGTAAAATACCAATAGAATTAACAACTAATTTGATCATTATTCCAGTGAGTTAAAAAATACAAGACTTATAGAATAGATGTTATTTTTAAAAACCCTGAAGTATAGTTGTTGTTGTTTTTTAAAGTATTTTTTATATTAAAATATATTAAAATAATTTTTTTATTTTTTAAAAATTATTTTTAAAATTAATATATTAAAACAATTCAAAATATATAAAAAATATTTTTTACAATTACATTTCTAAACCCTTAATAAAATATTTACACGAGAAAGTGTGTTCCTTAATGGAAGGAAGCTAGACCGTTTTTTTTTTCATTCTTAATAAAAATAAAACAATAATTGATAAAGTTTTAATAGTTAATTTTAATAAATAAATTGAAATGCAGGCTTGCAATTAATTAACTGAGGAGCTTTCTTTTATGGTTTGGCTCTTACTAGCGACCTCGCCGTAGATTGGTTCTAAAGTGTGTTCATGATAAATAATAATAATAATAAAAACACTATAGGTGCATATGCCTTCTGGCAATAAGGCGAAGCCGTGTAAGCCTTTAAATCCAGCAGTTAGTTCACGGATTATCATCTAGGTCATCATTACCGCCTGCTACTGCTTGCTTTTAATCATTGGACGGATAAGATCAGGCGGGAACCCCCGCCTATTTAGCTTGTTAATTAGTAGACGCATGTTTTCCATTGATGCATCTTTAAGAACCTCAAAAATTAATAAAATGGTTCGTTAGGCATTCATGATTTCCATTAATTTATTATCCAAATATTAATTATATAAAGCTCAACTGGCCAAATTAACAAATTAAATTGCAGCTTGTTTCCAATGTATTTTCAGGCATGCATTATATGAACTTTATATTTAAAAAAGAAAAAAACTTAAGGCAAACCGATTCAATTCAACACCAATAAATGACGCAACCGAATTCAAAGAATAGGAATCAAAGAAACAAATAACATATATATAATTTTTAAAAAATATCAAAATAATATTTTTATATTTTTTTAAAATTTATTTTTAATATCAACATATTAAAAAAATTTAAAAATACCAAAAACATATTAATTAAAAAATCTTTTCAATTTTTAAAACACTTTTAAAATGAAAAAATGGAAAACATAAAAACAAAGACATGCATATGCCCGGAGCATATATTTTGAAGTGTTAAAAATAATAACAGGTTTTCTTTCCTTTAACATCTCTTCAAGAAAACTAAACTCGATTAAGCATTCGTTTGAGTTCGATGTTTTCTGGTTTCATCAAAGGGATTTCATCAACGATCTTTTATCTACCTCTTTCATCTCCAGCTAGGGAAAACTGCCCAAGAGTATTTTTATTAGGCAAATATCTCTAAAATCATGTTGGCAAATATTCTGTTACCTTATTCTGTCATATCTCCTAATATCATGCTTAGCTGTAAACATGAAATCAGTTGTCAATTAAGGCATACATTTAGGTAGCTATGTTTGGAAGTTGCACGGAAATAGTGCTTCTCCATGTATATGTACTGGTTTTCTGAATCAATAGATGCAACCTTCAAATCCAAATTCTTTCTTCTCATGGTATCAGAGCTATATCTAGTTTAATAAAATATCCTTGCCATTTTTTCTGCAATGGCCAGCAAAGATGGTGAAACGGCTACCTTAAGGAAAACTATCTCCCCTTATGACATAACTTCCAATGACAACCCTGGAAGTCTGTTGACACAAGTTCAACTGAAGGGAGAAAATTACGATGAATGGGCTCGTGCTCTCAAGACTGCATTGAGAGCAAGGAAAAAGTTTGGCTTTGTGGACGGATCTATTAAGCGTCCAGATGAGGAATCACCGGACCTTGAAGACTGGTGGATCAACAACTCTTTACTGGTGTCTTGGATAATGAACACCATTGAACCATCATTGAGATCAACTATGTCACATATGGAGGTGGCACAAGATCTTTAGGAAGACATAAAAGAGCGATTTTCCATGGTGAATGGACCACGCATACAACAACTACAGGCTAAGCTTACTGAATGCAAACAGAGAGGATTGACAATTGTTGCTTACTTTAGAAAGCTTAAGAAATTATGGGAAGAATTGGCAAACTTTGAACAAATGTCGATGTGCAAGTACGGCTTGTGTACCTGCAACCTTGGAGCGGCCTTAGAAAAGAAGCGTGAGGAAGAGAAAGCTCATTAGTTCCTCATGGGGCTTAATGAAATAGTCTATGGGACTGTAAGATCAAATCTGTTGGCTCAGGACCCATTGCCAAATCTGAACAGACTCTACTCAACACTGGTTCAGGAAGGACGTGTCAGAATCATATCTCGTGGAAAGGAAGAGCGCGACGAGGTGATGAGTTTTGCAGTGCAAACAGAGTTCAAATCACGCAACAAAAATGAAGGAAAGGATAAAAATGTGGTATGCAACCATTGTAATCGTACGGGACATAAACCTGATAGCTGTTTTCAGCTAATTGGCTATCCGGAATGGTGGGGAGATCGTGCTCGTGGGACTGGAAGAGGAAATAGACGTGGAAAGGGAGGACAGCGAGGCATGACTCCTGTTGGCAGAGGACGTGGAGGATTGGTCAAGGCCAATGCAACTCAAGTCTCCACACCAGGAAGAAGCACAAACACTACAGTCTCATATACTGATAGAAGCGATACCAATGGCCTTAGTGATGAACAATGGCAAACATTACTAAACATTCTAAACAATACCAAGATAGGGGCAACTGAGAAACTCACTGGTAAGTGCTCCTTCATACGATGGATTATCGACATGGGTGCTTCTCATCATATGACAGGAAGGCTAGATTGCTTATCCCATGTCCGAGACATGATAGAATGTCCTGTTGGGCTTCCAAACAGGCAACAAACAGTTGCTACAAAAGAAGAAACAGTGGTGCTGAGTGACAAGTTGAAATTAGCAAATGTTTTATATGTGCCAAGTTTGCAGTGCAATCTCATTTCAGTATCTCAGTTGATTGATGAATCTAATTGTGTGGTTCAGTTCACTAATAAATTTTGTGCTATACAGGACCACACTTCGAGGATGGTGATTGGTGCGGGTGAGCTACGAGAGGGGCTTTACTACTTGCGAGGAAGGGCAAACGTAGCAACAGTACAAACTGGCAATGAGAAATCCGTCAATTTGTGGCACAAGCGGCTAGGACATCCATCATCTAAGGTTCTGGAGTTGGTTCCAAATGTTGGTGCTAGTAAAATTAATAGCTTAAATAATCAAGTTTGTGATGTTTGTCTTAGAGCAAAACAAATTAGGGATAAATTTCCTGCTAGTGATAATAAAACTTCAGAAAGTTTTCAGTTAATTCACTGTGATTTGTGGGGACCCTATCGGACCACTGCATTTTGTGGTGCAAGATATTTTTTAACCGTTGTTGATGATTATTCACGAGCAACATGGATATACTTGCTGCTTGACAAGAAAGAAGTCTCGGTGAATTTGTGCAATTTTATCGCTTTGGTGGAACATCAATTTAACAAACAAGTGAAAACGGTGCGAAGTGATAATGGTACTGAATTCACCTGTCTTGGCACTTATTTTCAGAAGCATGGTATTATGCATGAAACTTCTTGTGCAAGAACTCCACAGCAAAATGGACGGGTGGAACGCAAGCATAGACATATACTTAATGTGGCTCGTGCCCTGCGATTCCAAGCAAATCTCCCCATCGAATTTTGGGGGGAATGCATTTTAACTGCTGGATATGTGTGATAAATCGGACTTCATCACTCATTCTGCATGGGAAAACACATATGAAGTCTTATATGGTAAGACGCCTCAACTCGGATATATACGTGTGTTCAAATGTTATGTTATGTTTATAATCAAGGACATAAAGGAGATAAATTTGCTAGTCATAGTCGCAAATGTGTTTTCATGGGTTATCCTTATGGCAAGAAGGGGTGACGAGTTTATTGTTGGGGAATCCTACCGGTGATATTCTGATATTTGCTCATAGGAGAGCCAAGTACACTGACACAATATTTAACGTGGTTCAGCAAAATAGCCTATATCCACGAGAGAAGTCAATATATTTAGAGAAAGAGAAAGAATACAAAACAAATACATGGAGAAGGAGGATTACACCCTCTCATACTCAACTCTCAACTCTCTTTGCTGCACTTGCAGCTGCTGCCATTGCAGCTCTCTCTTTCTCTCTACTCTCTTCACATCCTCACAAAACTCTTCACACATTTTGTTCTCTTGCATATGCTTTTATTTATAGGCATTCATGGAGGCTTTTCTTCAACAAAGATGGCTGCCAACTCCAACTCTTCTTCAACAATGGTGGCTGCCAACCTTTGACATCTTGGATGAGTGCACATAGTTGGTGCAATAGCAAATGGTTGTTGCACATTAATGGCAACCAACCTAACATTTATGACCTTGAATTAAGAGTATTTTTAATTTCAAGAGATGTTGTATTTTGTGAGGACAAATTTCCTTATCTCACTGATGGCTAGCAAAGCCCACTTTCTACGCATGTTGATTCTACCTCGGGTCCTATGATAGATTGGGTTAATATGGATGGACAATGAGGGACCAAGCAATGCTCCGCATAGTCACATGCATCAAAATCTTGTTCCTCACATTGGGCAAGAGATCAGTAGGGGAAATGGGACAGACGATAATCTGGAAGGCAATGCATCAACACTCGAGTCCTCAAGTATCTTTCCCTCTGACACAGCAGTAGTTCATGACAGCAACCATGAGACTACATATGATAAGGGGGGTTCCAGTGTTATTGTAAACGAGGAATATTTGGGTCGAGGCCATCGCACCAAGATACCTTCCACTCGTCTGCAAGATTTTGTGACACACACCATCTGTACGTTAAGCCCCTTAAACAGTTCATCTTGCTCATCACAATCCTCAAGTACACCATACCCTATAGCTCATTATATGAACTGTGATAACTTTTCTGTCCAATATAGATATTTCTTGGCAGCTATCACTGCAGGAACTGAACCTCAAACATTTGCCGAGGCTGTGAAAGATGAACGGTGGAGACAAGCCATGAAACATGAAATACATGCTTTAGAACATAATGGCACTTGGACTATGGAACCTCTTCCTCCTGGTAAGAAAGTTATCGGATGCAAATGGGTTTGTCAAATTAAGTATAATTCTGATGGCTCCATTGAGAGATTCAAAGCAAGACTTGTGATCTTGGGAAATAATCAAGTTGAAGGGCTTGACTATAATGAAACGTTTGCTCTTGTCGCTAAAATGGTCACTGTCCATACCTTTCTTGTTGTTGTTGCTGCCAAAAGCTAGGAACTTCACCAAATGGATGTTCACAATGCTTTCTTGCATGGTGATCTTAAAGAAGAGGTGTACATGAAGATGCCCCCGGCTTCTAATCTCCTACTTTAAACCAAGTATGTCGTCTTCAAAAGTTCCTATATGGTTTGAGACAAGCTCCTAAATGTTGGTTTGCAAAATTGGCTGGTGCTTTGAAACAATATGGGTTCTAGCAATCTCATTCCGATTATTCTTTGTTTACTCTACACAAAGATACACTACAGCTCCATGTACTGGTTTATGTTGATGATCTAATTATTTTCGGAAATAATAGTGCTGTCATTCACACCTCCAAACATTACTTAAGCACCTGCTTCCATATGAAGGATCTTGGTTCTTTGAAATATTTTTTGGGCATTGAAGTTGCCCGGAACTCTACTGGTCTTTTCCTTTGTCAAAGGAAATATGCTCTTGACATCATTTCTGAAGTTGGCATGTTAGGCGTTAAACTTGTTGTTTTTCCTCTAGATCAAAATCATCATCTTCTATTGGCTGATGGACCACCTCTTTTAAACCCAAACCACTATCATCGCTTAGTGGGATGTTTAATTTATTTATCTGTTACAAGACCGGAGCTTTCTTATTGTGTGCATATGCTTGCACAATTCAGGCAACATCCACGTCAGGAACATTGGGAGGCAGCTTTTCATATTGTTCGGTACCTGAAAGGTAATCCAGGCCAAGGAATTTTGCTCCATGCTGACTGTGATCTGCAGCTCTATGCTTGGTGTGACTCTGATTGGGCAAGCTGCCCTTTAACTAGACGCTCCATTACAGGTTGGTTTGTACTTTTTGGTAATTCACCTATTTCTTGGAAAACCAAGAAACAACACACTGTATCTCGCTCTTCAGCTGAAGCTGAGTATCGATCCATGGCTACCTGTTGGGAGATCCAAACATTCAAACACACACAAATTTACATGGTTTGGCAACTTGTCTACTCCACAGAGCTATTGGTTTGCATTAATGAATCTCAAAAGCAATACAAACAACAAAACAAGGAGGAGAAAAACTTCTCTACTCAACTCAACTCTCACCCTTAGCTCTCTCTGTGTTTCTCTTTATTTCGTGCTCTCTATATCAGCTATCAATGCACCCTCTATTTATAGCTGAGGAGGGAGACAATTGTTCAACAATGGTGGGCAACATTTTTTTTGGTTAGGCACCTACCATTTGACTCTAACCATGTCAACCATGGCTGCCACTGACCATTTATATCCACACATAACAATCTCCCACTTGGACACAAATGGTGTTAGGTCTGTCTTTTAATCTTGAAGACCAACTGAAGCTTTACATAGCTTCAGTTTATCGAGAGTAACTCCTTTGGTTAACATGTCAGCTGGATTCTTGCTTCCATAGATCTTTTCAAGTAACAGTTGTTCATCGTCGAGCAATTGCCGGATGAAGTGATATTTGATCTGTATATGCTTTGTTCTGGAGTGAAATGCTGGATTCTTGGTAAGGAAGATTGCACTCTGACTGTCATTGTACAAAGTACCCTTTTCATTTATCTTGCCCAATTCTTGCAGGAAACTCTGTAGCCATATTATCTTTTTTGAAGACTCTGAAACTGCGATATATTCAGCTTCTGTCGTTGAAAGAGCAACTATCTTTTACAAGGTAGAGCTCCAAGAAACAACAGTGCCTCCTAGAGTGTGTATATAACCTGTAGTACTTTTTCTGCTATCAACATCTTCTGCTAGATCAGCATCTACAAAGCCTTCAAGTTTCAAACCGCTAGCTGTGAAAGTAAGACATGTCTCCGATAAGCCTTTTAAGTACCTCATAATCCATTTCACTGCCTCCCAATGTTGCTTTCCTGGATTGCTCATATATCGGCTTACAACTCCCACTGCATGGGCAATATCTGGTCTAGTACAGACCATAGCATACATCAAAGATCCGATAGCTGAGGCGTATGGAATCTGGTCCATGTATCCACGTTCTAGCTCAGTTTTTGGTGACTGGTCTTTACTGAGCTTGAAATGATTCCCCAAAGGCGTACATACTGGTTTAGCATTATCCATACTAAACCTGCTGAGAACCTTCTTCACATACTCTATCTGTGAAAGCTTTAGTATGCCTTTGTCTTTGTCTCTAATGATTCTCATGCCAAGTATTTGTTTAGCAGCTCCTAGATCCTTCATTTCAAACTGTTTTGACAGTTGTTGCTTTAGCTTGTCAATCTCTTCCATACTGGATCCTGCAATCAACATATCATCCACATATAGCAGTAGAATGATATAAGAGTCGTCAAAATGTTTGACATAGCAACAATGATCAGCCTGACATTTTGTGTATCCCGTACTACACATGAAGTTGTCAAACTTCTTGTACCACTGTCTTGGAGCTTGCTTCAAACCATATAGGCTCTTCTTTAGCTTGCAAACTTGGCTCTCCTTTCCTGGTATTGCAAACCCCTCTGGTTGTTGCATGTAAATATCTTTCTCCAATTCTCCATGAAGAAATGCTGTTTTTACATCTAGTTTTTCAAGATGTAAATTTTCTGCAGCTACTATTCCAGAACAACTCTGATTGTTGTGAGCTTCACAACTGGAGAGAATATCTCTAAATAGTCAATCCCTTTCTTTTGTTGAAACCCTTTGACGACAAGCCTTGCTTTGAACTGTTTGCTTTCGTCATGCTCGGTTTTTACTCTATAAACCCACTTGTTTTGCAAAACCTTCTTTCCTTCAGGCAGTGAGGTTAACTCCCAAGTCTTGTTCTTCAACAATGACTCCATCTCATCCTTCATGGCTAGTTCCTACTTGCTCAAGTTTCCATCTTGTAAGGATTCTTCATAAGTTAATGGTTCACCACCATCTATCAACAAAATATAATTTAGTAGAAGTGTGAACCATTGTGGAGGCTTTATAGTCCTTGAAGACCTGCGAATAGCTGGTTCACTTGGCTCTGCATTGTCTTGTGTAGTAATGGTGGGTACTGATGTGCTTGAACTTTCTTGTAAGGTCTCTTGAGTGGTAACATCGGGAAGCCCTTCTAATTATATGAATTCAGATTTTTATGGACTCGTATCTAAATCAGTTATCTCTGGTTCTATACTTGATCTATTTTTGTACAAAACTTTCTCGTTGAAGATCATGTTCCTGCTTCTGATAATCTTCCTGTTTTGATCATCCCAAAACCGAAATCCAAATTCTTCATCTCTATAGCCAATAAAGAAGCATTTCGTTGATTTGGCATCCAGCTTGTTGCGAGCATCAGAATCTACATGCACATAGAAAACACACCCAAAGACCTTTAGATGAGAAAGTTGTACTTCTTTTCCTCTCCAGTCTTCCTCGGGTAGTCTGAACTCCAAAGGAACTGATGGTCCACAATTGATCAAGTAAACTGCAGTATAAACTGCATCAGCCTAGAATGTTTGAGGTAACCCAGAATGCAACCTCATGCTTCTAGCTCGTTCATTGATGGTCTTGTTCATCCGTTCAGCAATGCCATTCTGTTGTGGTGTGCCTGGAACTGTCTTTTCCATTCTGATACCGTTGATAGCACAATACTCCTTGAAACCTCCATCAATGTATTCTCCTCCATTATCAAATCGTAAGCATTTCAACTTTAAACCTGTTTCAGTCTCAACCATAGCCTTTCATTTCTTAAATGTGTCAAACACATCAGATTTATTTTTCAGAAAGTAGACTCATACCTTCCTACTGAAGTCATCAATAAAAGTCACATAGTACCGAAAACCTCCAAGAGATGCGACTGAAGCGGGTCCCCATAAATCTGTGTGCACCAGTTCTAGCTTTCTTGGTCTTAAGGTCCTGCCAATTTTAAGAAACTGAGTTTCTTCTATTTTCCAAGAACACAGCTTTCACAAATGTCTAGATCAACATTTTTTAACTCTGGCAGCTTTCCCTTTGACTGAAGTATCTTCATCCCCTTTTGACTCATATGACCGAGTCTACAATGCCATAGTTGTGCCTGATTTTCTGCTTCAGTAGAGGCAATTATATCTGCTGATCTTATGGTCATATATAGGGTGTCGGTTTTCTTTCCACGAGCCAAAACCATTGCTCCCTTCGATACTTTCCATTTCCTCCAGAAAAAAAGATTGAATGACCACTATCATCAAGTTGTCCGACCGAGATTAGCTTCTTCTTCAGTTCAGGAACATGCCTTACATTTTGCAAGTTCCATATAGATCCATTTATTGTCTTAATTTGCACATCTTCTATACCCACAATATCCAATGGTTGTCCATCGGCTAGATAGACTACCCCATAATTTCCAGCAATATAGTTTTGCATCATTTCATGGTGTGGAGTACAATGAAATGAAGCTCCAGAATCAAGAACCCAATCATCAATAGGACTATGTACAACAAGAATCAAAGCATCTTGTACCTCGTCTGTAGTGGCATTTACAGAACAGCTTTAGGTTTCTTTGGTTTTGTGCAGCTCCTCATAAAATGATCAGGTTTGCCACAATTCCAACATTCAACCTGCTTCCTGGGTGCAAACTTGCTTTTACTTCTGTACCTAGATTTTGATCTGCCTCTGGATAAGCCTATGTCTTGTCTCCTTCCTCGAGTGTTGATGTTGAAAGCTGAACAAGAACTTGAGCTTTCACCAGAGTCTTTCCTTCGTACTTCTTTAACTAAAATCAGATCTCGGATGTCATCATATTTTAATTTGGATTTTCCGGCTGAGTTGCTTACGGCTGTTCTCATACCTTCCCAACTGCTTGGAAGTGAAGCTAGCAAAATAAGTGCTCGGATCTCATCATCAAACTCAACCTCAACAGATGATAATTGATTTGTGATGGTGTTGAAATTATTAAGATGTTGTGTAACAATGGTGCTTTTTGTCATCTTCAGGTTGAACAGCTTCTTCATCAGGTGCACTTTGTTATTTGCTGACGGCTTCTCATACATCCCAGACAAGGCTTCCATCAATCTTGCTGTGGATTTCTCTTTTGTAATATTATGAGCAACTCTTCTTGACAATGATAGCCGGATAATGCCCAAAACTTGTCTGTCAAGTATTTGTCAATCTTTTTCTGACATGTTTTCTGGTTTGCTCCCCAACAGAGGAAGATGAAGTTTCTTCCCATATAGATAGTCTTCAATTTGCATTTTCCAATATCCAAAATCAGTTCCATTAAATTTTTCAATTCCTGCAGCCTTTATTTCATCAGCCATTTTTACTCTTTCTCGGATTTGAATCTCAAAAATCTGACCTTACAGATGTGTTCGGAATGGCTAAAAATGCTGAAAACGACATTAAGATCACCCAAATCGGACTTCTGATGGCTCCGATCTAAACAATCAAACTTTGGGATCACTAGACGCTGCAGATGAAGCCACGTGGCCAGAGGAATAGTCGTTGCGCCACACCGGATCAAAACTCAGTGCTGACGTGGATTAGATGACGTGGCAAACACGTAGGCAATGTGGGGTCACCAAATCTGACGTGTTAGACCCACGAAGATTTTCGGCTGACATGGCAGTGATGATGTGTCAGTGACGTGGTTGATGATGTGGCAAAGATTGACCGGTCAGACGGTTGATGTGTCAGGTGACGTGGCGGATGACTGTGCCGAGGGCTGACGTGGTGCTGACATGGCGGGGTCAAGTTGCAGGAAACGACGAGGAAGACGCGTGAAGCGCGTTGGTGCGCATGGACAGTGTTGGTGGTGGCACGTGCGGGCATGCAGGACATCGGATTTTTGCCAGGTTTTCACCAGTAGATTCCTCTCGTCGTCCTTTTTACGGTGGTATGTTCAAAAACACGTTTTGAGAACTTTGATTTTTGAGTTTGGATCAAACACCCTTTTTTTCAAGAACTTTCAAGAACAAGCTCTGATACTAGTTGTTGGGAGATCCAAACATTCAAACACACATAAATTTACGTGGTTCGGCAACTTGCCTACTCCACGGAGCTACTGGTTTGTATTAATCAAGCTCAAAAGCAATACAAACAACAAAACAAGAAGGAGGAGAAAAACTTCTCTACTCAACTCAACTCTCACCCTTAGCTCTCTCTGTGTTTCTCTCTATTTCGTGTTCTCTATATCAGCTATCAATGCACCCTTTATTTATAGCTGAGGAGGGAGACAATTGTTCAACAATGGTGGGCAACATTTTCTTTGGTTAGGCACCTACCATTTGACTCTAACCATGTCAACCGTGGTTGCCACCGGCCATTTGTGTCCACACATAACACTACCACCACTTGCGAACTAATATGGCTAAAAGCTTTGCTTCAGTCTCTCGGAGTTGCTCATCCACGTCCTATGAAAATTTATTGTGATAATCAAGCAGCTCTTCACATTGCTACCAATCCAGTTTTTCATGAGCGTACAAAACATATCGAAATTGATTGTCATTTTATCCGTAATGCAATTCTCAGAGGCAACACCACTACCAAGTACGTGCCCACTCATGCTTAACTAGCAGATATCTTCACCGAGGCATTGGGCAAGAAGCAGTTTGAATACATTCTTCGCAAGTTAGGCATTCGAAATCCATATGCTCCAACTTGAGGGAGGGTATTAGGCAAATATCTCTAAAATCATGTTGGCAAATATTCTGTTGCCTTATTCTGTCATGTCTCCTAATATCATGCTTAGCTGTAAACATGAAATCAGTTGTCAATTAAGGCATATATTTAGGTAGTTATGTTTGGAAGTTGCACGGAAATAGTGCTTCTCCATGTATATATATATATATGTACTGGTTTTTTAAATCAATAGATGCAACCTTCAAATCCAAATTCTTTCTTCTCAATTTTGTTCTTGTCTTCATTTGTTGGTAATTTAAATTAATTATAAATATTAATTAACTGATCAGGTAAAAAAAGTGAATTATTTTAAATAAAAATAATAAATAATGTAGCTAACTTGAACACATTGGCCATGTCATTGAGTATAAACTCGAGAACGGATAAACATAGATACGTGCTCTTGGAAAACAACGGCGTGTTTTTGCTCTTTGAGCAGCCGTAGCCGGTTGCTTTGTGCTTCGGCATTTCATTTCATGCATGGTAAACAGGAAAAGTGTTTAGGAAGTAGAGGGCAACCAAGCTTAACCTCTGCCCTGTCATGGAATTAATGTGATTAATTAATCTAATCACTGCATTATTAAAATGAAAAGCTAATTAATTTAATCATTTCATGTATAAGTTCAATGTTAAGATGTGTAAGTAATCTCATAATATTTATCAAAACAAAAGATCTATTCACATCATGCATGCGCAGAAGTATATCATCTTCAAACTCGTACAAGCTATACCCAACCCGCTAGGTTAAGATACATATCGTGGATGCGTGGGAATTTCAGTTTCTGATGAGGACGAAGAATGGTTATGTATACCTCATCTGACATTCGTGTTCACATGCTTAAATATGCACAGTTTCCTAATCGATCACTTGGCTTGTTTTCCCTCATAAAATTCTCTCATCCTTTCCAACTAGCTAGTGATATAAGGTAATTGTGTATTTTTTTTTTAATAATAATCGAGTTTACCATTAAAAAAACTATGCTAAAGTAGAATTCAAGGTAATTGTGTATTAGGGTGGCATCTAATGTTCAATGTAAAACGATTGCATGAAAGATTTTCTTTTGCATGTTGTCTATTGATTAACATGTCTAACCAAACCACTATCGTCATCTTAAAAAAAAAAGAGAGAGAGAGATAAAAGTATTATCAATCTTTTACATGTAATTAAGTAAGGATCTTCATACTGATTGATTGAAAGAAGAAAAATTCTTGCTCGTGTGCGTGAAGAAATGTACTCTCTCTATATGTTTCAAACGAAGGCCAGGAGACTCTATGGATATGTCTTTATTCGAAAAAACTATTATAGAGAGATGATGATGTTTTGGATCATTAAAAAAACCACAAAACAAAATAAGAAACATGTAAAAACCTTTTCTCAATATCTTGGTACAATTTTATGAAGGAAAAAAAATTGTAAATGCAGCCACTACTACAAAAAAAATATATTTAAAAGTATAGTAATGATTGTTTTTAAAATATTTTTTATAAAAAAAATATATTAAAATAATTTTTTTTATTTGTTGAAGATTATTTTTGTTATTAGCATACGAAAATATATAAAAAATTATTTTTTTAAAATATAAAAACAAACATGCTAAAAAAGACATGCACGTAGCATTTGCTGCCCATATACCTAGCTTATAGATTATAATATACGAATACAATGATAATACCCGCTAAAACAGTATAATTGCTGAAATTGCCACGGGGACTTTAGAAGTGAGAATAAACGTGAACAGAGAGAATCAAAGCAAAGCATGCAAGAAGGAGCTCAGAGGGCGTCATCTATCAATTGTCGGTGACGATACAGCTTTTTAATAACTTTATTGTTACATAATAACTTAAAACACGTTAGTAAATTTGGTCGGTTATATATGCAAGCCAAAAATCCCTTTAAGAAAGAAAAAGTTGGGTTGTTATGCAATAGTTACAGGTTTCATGTTTATAGCTGTAACGTCTAAGAATCTTCTTATCCACCCCCCCCTAAAAAATTCTTTATGAACTAGATGGGTGGCCCGGACATGCGTGCACCTAAATTTTCTCAACATAAAAGGTTGTTAAAGCAACACAAGTATTTTTTAAAAATTAAAAAAATAAAAATTAAGATCCAAGTCGGCTAGAAAGAGAGAGAAAGCTTGGAATTGGAAGAAAGGAAGAATAATCTTGAAATTGTTGCAAAAGGCTTATCAAGTTGAATTAATTAGCATTGGTAAAGTATTCTTTCCTAATCAGATCCACTCATTTTCTTGTTATTGTCTAGGAAATTGAAAATTTCTGAATTTAAAGATTTTAGAGTTTATATAATTTGCCAGGAGAATGATGAGTTTATGTTGACTGTTGTTGATCAATTGAGATGTCTATTATATGATTAAGGATTTAATTAGAGAAATTGAAGGACATTCATGCAAAAATTAAAGGGTTAGCGTTAGCCATAATTAGAAAATTTGGGATTAATTGATAATATAATTAAATTTTGCTGGTTTTGGTATTTAAATAATGTTAGGTATGCTATGATTATTTATGATGATGCCATTTTATTACATAAGAATTTACTTGTTGATGTTGTATGCATGATAAAAACGCAGAGATCCTATTGAATTGTATTGATTATTGTGACTTGATTGTTTTTTACTTGTAAATGTACTAAAATAATATTTTTTTATTTTTAAAAAAATATTTTTAATATTAATACATCAAAATAATTTTTTTATTTATATTTTTTCCTACCTTAGAGTTAAGTTTCTATTGTTGTAAAGATATATTGAGTTACATTTTTATTTTTAGAGTTCATCAATTTTGTTTAGGAATGCAATTAAAGAAGAAAGTATCTTTGAAATTTTAAGAAATTTATATGTTAACATCATTCAATTTACTTAAAAAAATAAAATTTTAAAAATTGATAATTGATAATTAACAACAATAAATTTTCAACTAATTAAATTCTAAATGCTTCAACAATTAAATATTTTAAAATGTTTTTACTTTATTATATACTTAGTATATATGTTATGATTTTTTCTTCCTTACAAGCTTTTAATATACATGCGGGTGCGTGTATTGATCCCTGATCTATTTATTTTATTTCATAGACAATAAAACCAAACGTAATAATTATAACTTTTATTTTCCCAACACAATCCTAGTTCCACTCTTGTAACTAAACGCTAATTATAGCATGCACAAAATTTTTGATTGATGCCTCTTCTTTTTTCTATCGCAAACAATGCCTTGTCAATTGATCGCTTGCACTTGCTTGCTTGCTTGAATTAAACATAATACACTTATCATGACCGTTTGTGAATATATATATATATATATATATTTAAACCTTGAAAATAGTACATGGTATAGTAATATTTTTATTTTAAAAATATATTAGGAAAGCAAGAGTTACATATTTTCTTTCCAATACAATTTTGGGGCGAAACTCATCACTGACAATTTTTAAAAAATAGTACATTTATGTTTGATTAATCTTACTTACGAAAAAACAAAAGTATCACGGGATTTAATCATGAACAAGTATATTATAGGTATTTTTAAACATGTGTGGATATAAAAGACGCAATATTCTTCTTCTTCTTCTTTTTTTATCATGTGTGTGATTAATCTATTTATACAATTATAAAAATAAAAATAAAATTCATCATAATCTTAGATTTGATGTGAGAAAGGTTAAGAATAACATGATGATATGGTGAAGTGTTGACTGTTGGTTTAAATTTATAATTTGAATGTAAGTTAGCGAGTGGTTAATTTTTTTATAAAAAAAAAATTGGTGTAACCCAATGAATAATTGCTCACCTGTGAAAAAGCACTAATACCTTATTTTTTAATATTTTCAAATTATTTTGATGCAATGATGTGAAAAATAATTTTTTAAAAATAAAAAAAATATTATTTTAATACATTTTTAAATTAAAAATATTTTAAAAAATAATTATAACCATACTTCCAAATACTCTTTATAAACCTTCTAAATAATCTATCATCTCTTTTTATAAAAATAAAATAAAATAATAAGCATGTAACAATAAAAAAAAAAAAGTTGTTCTCTCTCAAGTTGTTAAATCCAGGCCCTTGTGACAAAAAGCGAATAATAGAACGTCGTAAATACGGGCAGACATCACTTGAAACAGAATGCAGCCCAAGAATCCACGGTGTAGAGTAACGGACAGTTATTCTAGCTTCAACCACCAACCACTATCAGACAGTCCACAACCTCCAAATCATCATCAAGATTAAAGGACATCCACAGTGCTTCACAGCCGTCCATCAAAGATGAAAAGGGAATAAAAACCCAGTCAAAGAACCCAACAACCCCACCCACGGAAATCGGCAGCCCCACCCCGGCCGGCACAATCTCACGCGCTTTATACAAGCCTTCATTCTCTCCAGTGAGTCTCCCGGATCCCAACAGAATAACAAACTCAAAACCCAAAATCTCCCGAAAACCAAACCCAACAAACGCAAAACCCCAGATTGAAAGTAAATTTTAAATAATGATAATAATAATAAATAAATAAATTGAAGCAGGAAAATCGGAAGGAGAAAAGGAAAAGTCTCCTCCTCCTCCTGAGATGGCTTCGTCGAAGGTGATGGCGTCGTCGAAACCTAGAAATTCGGATCTATCTTCAACAACTTCATCTCGATCGCGACGCGCTATTTCTTCTTCCCTTTCTGCAACTAATACTGCAGAAAAACTAGCTCATCAATCTACTGACCCATTATTCCAAAGAGAATCGACAATGACAGTAGACGGCATCTTACGTAACGTATACGCCTCTCCATCAACTGAATCGACTCTCCTCGGCGCACAAGTAACCCTAATGGAAACTCCTAACCCTCCCCCTCCTCCACCAATCGAGACAAATGGTACTGATAATCAGGATATGAGCGATGTAATTCCACAAGAGACTAAGACTGCGGATGATATATGGAGAGAAATTGTGGCAGGAAGGAAGGAAATGAAGGACGAGCCAGATGAGATGATGACCTTGGAGGATTTTTTGGCTAAGGCGGGGGCAGTGGATGTGGTTGGAGAGGATGGGGATGATGTGAAGATGCCACAGCCTGAGAGGATGAGTGGAGGATTGTATGCGTTTGATCCTGTCCCGCCGAGTGCCTTTCAGGTGTTGGATAAGGTGGAAGGCTCCATTGTTGGGTTTGGGAATGGAGTCGAGGTGGAGCTTGTAGCTGGTGGTGGTGGTGGTGGTGGAGGAGGAGGAGGAGGAAGAGGGAAGAGAGGGAGGACGGTCGTAATGGAACCCTTGGATAAGGCGGCGCAGCAGAGGCAGAGGAGGATGATTAAGAATCGGGAGTCTGCTGCCCGGTCTAGAGAGAGGAAGCAGGTCAGAGGTTTGTGTGTGTGTGTGTGGGCACGCACGCTTTGTCATGATTGATTGATGATACTGATTCAACAATTGTGGGTGTTTTAGGCTTATCAAGTGGAATTGGAGTCCTTGGCAGTGAGGTTAGAGGAGGAGAATGAGCAGCTGCTTAAAGAGAAGGTAATTCAACTTGTATTATTTTCAGTATAATTTGGAATTATGAATTCGTTATTTGTTCTTTTTCTTCCTTGTCAGTATAACCTTATTAAATCACAATTTGGTACTCATTGATACCTTTTCCCTGTTATTTGGGACACTTTGGGATAGTCAATTAGTCTGAGCTTTTAGCTTTGTGGTCATGGAGATTGTAGTTAGCAGTTTGCTGTTCGATTATTGCCTTCAACCCTATGTTGTGTGAGTTACAAATAGCAACACAGAAACTTATGGTGGTGATGTTTTCTATGTTCGCTTTAGCCAAGACATAAATTGAATTTGGATTGTCCAAATCATGGCAGCAACGAGAAGAAAAATAACATCAGCAATGCAAGAACCAAAAAGCTATCCAAACCCAGTGGCATAGGGCTGCTGCATTGATCAATGATTCTTACTTTGCTCACTAAACAAATTAGTTTTAAGACTTGTAATGTAGGTATATTAGTTCTTGTGTCCTGATTTTCTGTTGTCATGTCTTATGGATCCTACTTTCTTAAGAGTGTGTTCGAAATCCATTATTGTTCTTAAAACTATTTGGAATGGCTCAAGACAATTGAAATGGGTAGAAATAAAAATCCTTAGGCATCATTGTACATGTCAGACCTATTACCCTTTGATACGCAGGATAGCCCAGCTGCATCTAAACATATGTGAATTAAGACTTGTAGATTTAGATAGTATAAAATAAGTTAAACAATATGCAGCCAATTTCCACATTATGTTTGCACTGGCTTGCTCCTGTCTCTTTCATAAGCTTAATGTAATGGAGACTTTGTAATCTTTTTATGAACTTAATATTCTATTTACATCGCCTATTGGTACTCACTGCTTAGTTAGTAGCTGTTTTGCTTATTCCTTACTGTCTCCTTTTCATTTCTTCTATTCAGTCTTAAACACATGAACATCTCATAATGCTTTTTCCCAGGCTTTATTACAAAGAAAATGTTACTTTGTTAGGACCTAGTGCTGTGCTGTTGAATGATGCTTTCTTTTCTTTGAAGTGGATACACAATGGCACATTGAGAGTTTATCAGCTTTGTTTGCATAAACAATTAATGGTTAGCATTATTTAAAATTTTAACTGTAACAATCAGTGCTATGCTTTGAAGTTAATGCCAATAGATACTTCATCATGGATCATGGAGTTACACCCAGCAGGTATATATTGCCATGCTTTTCTGGTCTCTCCTGGGTTTTATATGTCTAATTTGTCTGTATCTATTTATTAGAATTTATTTAATTAGAAAAGATCTCAATGCCTGTTTCATCAGAGGCATATGGTGATCTACTTATTCTGCATGCCACAAAAGTTTTTGGTGTGTTTTCTCTTGTCCAACAAAAGCTGTTCATTATGCAGGAAGAGAGGACCAAGGAAAGGTTTAAGCAGGTACTGTTTCTCTCCTGTGACTATTTTATCACATTGAAAACACTAAAACCCTGCTATAACACTGTATGAAGTTTGGAGTATAAGTGAAATGCATTGAACACATAAAAATGGAAATGTGTCAGTAGAGGAGGAAACACTATGAAATGTAACTTCTGAAAGACACTGGTTTCACTTGGATTTCTTGTTTAGGATGTAGATGTTTTAATGCATATTGTTTTAAAGGTGTGCTTGACTTTGGTTTTGTATAACAGTCCAGAGCAGCTTTTCCGAAAACTTGGTTTTAGGTGTGTTGGGTTTCTAATAATAATGTTAAAAGGTTAGCAACCTAATGCTTTGAGTTTTGAAAAACCATGGTCGGGGTTGAAACTATCCCCTTGCCATTTATGGAATGAAGTGGACTTGTGTGACTTTGCTTAGGACTTCAATGACATGGTTGTATGTTTGTGAGTATATTTTTGCAGTATGGATACATCCATATGCCCTTACATTGGGTGTTGGGATTATGTATTATATTTGTATTGATGAGCTATACTATACTTGAAAACTCAGGGGAATAACTAGATTTGGTTGGCACAGGAACCCTCATTGTCTTTGTGAATCAGGTTCTGTTATACTGGATAGGTTTTGAGGGGGAATTATTGTATTAATGGACACTGGGTTTGAAAACAAACCTATGTTCAGAGGTTTGGTAGCACTATAAGATTCAAGAACTCTTAAAGATTCTGAAGCTTAGAAGTTTTGAAACGTTTAAAATTGTGGAAAGTGGAAAATGAAAGCATCAGAATTTAAAATGAGGAAAAATTGAAAATTGTTGAGAAATGCTTATCAAATTGTTAAGGAGCCAAATTACCTTCTGGACAACAAAACTAAAATGTTAGTTGCATTACAAGATGTTTCATTGAAGAAAGAAATGGTGAAAATAGAGTAATTCAGGGATATGAAAGGGAGATTTTGGAATAGAGGTCTCAATTCTTTAACTATTTGTACACATCCATTTTGGAATTGCTATAAACAATCTTTTGTTAAAAACATATTTGGAACTAATTCACTATCAAAATTGAATTCAATTATCGTGTTCAAATCGACTCCAATTAATAAGTTGAATTAACATGTTTCGAAGAGAAATTCAATCGCTATATTCAATTGATTTTGTTTCTCATATTACTCTCATTTCCTTTCTCTTATTCCTTCTAAAGTTCTCTCAATACATTAGATATTTCCAACAACAAAGAAATCACCTCCTTTAACCACCACAACCCCTTCTCTCTTTCTACCTCCAGTTCTCCACCAATGTCTTCACTACAAATAACCCACAAAATCAAATCCAAACCCTTCGAATAGAAATTAGAGATTTAAATTATTGACAATCAAAATAGTTCCAAACATGAGATCTTATTAAAACCTCTAAATTGAATTCAATTCAAAGGTTGTAAACATGTACTAGTTTTTGAAAGACAATGTTGAAATGGGTTACAGTAGTACAGATTCCACCTGTTCTTAATTGTTAACACTAACCCATTGAATATAATGCAAAATGAAGATGTGCGTTTTATGCTTTAAGGTTTTCAGCTCTTAAATTACTGTATGCCAGTTGTGAATATTTTATTTGAGCACTCGGTAGAGACTACTCGATGTAGCAGTACCGAGGTAGACTACTATATATAGTAGCATGTAAGGCATTTATTCTTAGAGATAATTCATAGTTTTGACGACTCTGAGCTTCATTAACTATATATAGAGCCATTGATTCTTTTTCAGATCCCTTTAGTGAGCATTCACAGGATGAAGACCATTTGAAATTGTTGTTGACTTTTTATTTCTATTTTTATTTTATTTTATTTATTTATTTTGTTATACAGCTTATGGAAAACGTGATTCCCATTGTTGAGAAGCGAAGGCCAAGACGCATGCTCCGGAGAGTCAACTCTTTGCAGTGGTAGATTGTTTGTGCTCGAGGTGATGAGTCATATGGTTCTCATGCATGGAGGAAAAGCAGCATCCTCCCGGAAATTCATTTTCTAGTGGGTTAGATTGTGAACCCAATCGCCATTTGGAGCAACCATGGTTATTCATGTGGGGAGAGAGGGAAAAAAAAGAATTGCAACCTGAATCATAAAGTAAATTGCATAAAAGTGAATTAGGGGGCAACGATCCCGTCTAGATAGATGGTAAAAGGTTTTTGTTATTTATGTAGTTAGGAGGTGTTGCTACGCAATGCAGTGCTTTGGTACCCTCAATTGTGGTATAGGGGGTAAGAAGTGCTGGACTGGTATACTGTATCTATGTGCTGGCAAGTAATGAGAGTTGGCAGAATATAGAGTGGTGGTGGTGTCTATTTGTAGCAGAACTTGTTTTTATTTTATTTTGCCGCAAAATACTTGCAGTCATGTTTAAAATCCACGTCTTGGAGCTCTGACCATAATGATGCAGGTCCTTGATACGGCATTCCAGGAAGTTTCGTTTTCTTTCAGGTGTAAATTCTCTGATGGATGGCCTCTGAGGGAGAAAACGTAGAGATGTCGTTCATTTTGGAAATCCAAGGTCCAGTCATGGCTTTCGGCAACCTTGGATTTTGGATGTTAAATGGATAAAATATTACTAAACGATGCTGGAAGGGAAAGGAGGCATAAATCCAAGGTGTTAGGGCAGTGTTGGATAAAATATTACTAAACGATGCTGGAAGGGAAAGGAGGCATAAATCCAAGGTGTTAGGGCAGTGTTGGATCTTATCAATGATGAATTGCTCCAATTTTAGGGGATATGATGACTTACTTTTAGCTGTTTCGTCCTACATCAGTGAGTTTTGGACGCAAGATCTGTGATTTATTTATTTAATTTAAAAAATAGCAGCCCCCAAGACAGCTGAAAAATTATTTAGGAAACATCACATTTCGTTGAGTTGCTACGTAGATTGCGGCCATGTCATTGCTGCTGTCTTTGAAATTCAATTTTTTTCGAGGTACGACAAAGTTATTGTTGTAACTTATAAAATTTAAGATTTTATAATTGATATCATAATTTGGAGTGGTATTTGACAAAAAAAGGTTCAAAATCTAAATATTTAAAAAGATTTATCTTATTTTTAATTAAATAGATAACTCAACTAAACCCTTATCGGCCATCAATATAAAATATTAAAATCAAGATATATTACAATAAAGATATAACCATGTGATTTATTTAATAGTCTAATTGTTTAAGAAAGATGGCGACATGGAAATGTTTGGAAAAACTTAACAATAAATTTCTTGACTTTTACACTTAATATTGGGGATTGGGATCTTATATGGAAGGGAAATTGTTATAAGCATGATGTTTAAGATTAGAAGGAAGCTAAAGGCAAGAGCTAAATATAAGTGACATGTGCATGAAATGTTTCACATATGTACATGTAACATAACCTTTATAGATTTCTTTCTCACACACCCGTGTGTGTGTGTGTGGGTGATAACCTTCTTGAATTTTACTACAACAGCACAACAATTAATGCAAGCGGAAGCTACAAGGATAAAAATTACACAGAACACACGAGATTTGTTGTGCGAAAAAGGTTACAAAAGTTCACCATAAATTCACTGTTTTATTCTCTAAAAAATAAGTATATGGTTACTAAGGAATTTTACAAAACCTTTAAATATCTCTACTAAAAAATAACTAGAAAACTGAAAGTATTAATGATATTGAAACGAATTCTGAATTAAAGCAATAAATAAGAAAAAACTTAGAAAAAATAATAAAAGTGGTCCAAATAGTAATTTTTATGTCTAATTCCGAGAGGCCCAATGATTCGATAAATGACAAAGTGGCCAAGCAACCCTTCATAATTATTTTTGCTGACATGCGTGAAAGTTTCGCTATTCCGATTAAGCTTTTAAAAAACTAAAGCAGGTGCTCCTGTGCTCTTCTCCTCTATTTGTTTTCCAACGGAATAAGTAATGAGTTTAGAGTTTAGGTTATTGTTTTTTTTTAAAAAAGTGATTTTTTAGATATTATTTTTTAATTTTTTATGTTTATTTATTATTAAAAAATTAATCAATAAAAAATATTTTTCAATTAAATAAAAAATTTACTTGAATTCATAAAAATATATTTTTTTTATTTTAAATAGAAAATATTTTTTAGAAGCTGTGAAAAATTTATAAATATCTTATTATTTATTGATTATATTAAATTTGATCCTTAATTTTTTGTTTGTTATATATTTAATTTTTATATCAATTTTGATTTTTTATTGTTATTTATTCTTCTCTTATTATCTTTATCTATTATATTTAGTCTCTATTCTTTTGATTGCTATTTATTTTTATTTAAAATATTTTTTTTAAATTTTATAATTTTTTTAATTTTTTATCAGTCAAATTTGGTCTTTATTATTTTAATTATTATTTATTTTAGTTGAAATAATTTATAAAATTAGAATTTTTTTTCAATTTCATCCTCCAACCTTTTATCTATAAGATTTCATTTTCATTCTTTTAATACACTTGAAAAAAAATAAAATATTTAAAAATTATTTCTCAACTTATTTTCTATAACATAGTTAATATTGAAAAAATTTTCTAATTTATTTTTAATGTTATTACCAAATATTAAAAAATAACTTATTTTTTAGAACTTCATTTAAAAAAAACTACTATCTAACAAACAAATTATCTTTTTTTTTTAAAGGTTATGTAATGAAGCATTTCTTCTTAGCACTTGTTTGGGTTTATGGTAGTAATTAATGTTTAAAATGTGTTTCACTTGAAAATACATTAAAATAATATTTTTTATTTTAAAAAAATTATTTTTGATATCAATATATTAGAATAATAAAAGAATTCATTTTAAAAAAAAATTATAAAAATTATAAAAACACAAATTAAACTGCATTTCTATTACCTAAAACTTTCGAATATAAATCTAGGCACTTTAAAAGAAAAACAAAATTTTGAAATTGCTATGCATGAACAAATTAGAGGAATCCATACATGATTAAGAAAAAAAACTTCAGGAACGAGCTAACACTTTGAATTAACTATAATATATATATTTTTTGTATTTTAAACATAATTTTAAACAATTTTTCTTTTGTTAGTATAGAAGAGTGGATAGTATGCTGCTTTCTCTCCTTTTCTTTTAATCAGCATTTTTAAATTTAGTTTGGTGACTAACCAAGCTCAAACTCAGGTCATAAATTTTAACCAGATCAATTTTGTTTTATAGGTCAAAATAATATTATTCTAATAAAAATAATAATTAATGAGTTTCAATTAAAATTTTAACTGAATTAATTAAATTTTTAATCTATTTAAGTTCTAGATTAGTCAAATCTCAAATTAACCTGACGGACTAAATCAGGTTTTAACTAGTTAAATTACCTTGCACTTAGGAATTAAGCACACAAGGTTCTCGCTACATACAAGAGATTTTGTTCTCGCTATCTAAAGAAGGTATGATTAGAGTGCTAAAGACAATGGCAATCATAATTTTTTAAAAATAAATCTAAATTTTGAATTATTTAAATTATTTCTTATATATAAGTTCTAACAAAAATGAGTTAAGCTAAAATTTTGAGCGGCAAAAATCGCTAAAAAACCAATAGTTTGATAAAAATAGATAATATAAGTTGATATTAATGAATTAGAAGTTAAAAAAAATTGATTTTTGATAAAAATAAAATCTAAATTCAATGTTTTAACAATTTTTATATTAAATTTAAGAGTTATTTATAATAAACAAATTTACATTTTTTTAATTGAAAGATTTAGAATAACTTAAATTAATGTGCAATAATTATATCAAGCTTAAATATTAATGTTAGAGCTTGCGTGCTTAATTCCTAAGCTCATATAATTCTTTTAATGTATTATATTCTTTTAATGTGCAATAATTCAGTATTATAGTAAAATATTACGTCTAGCTCGCTAACTGGCGAGCATCCCCGCTGTCGGCTTATGAAATAGGATATTTTCTTCACGAATTACGAGTATCATCAGATTATACAAGTTAAAGATTAAAATCAACAAGGTTGAGAGATTTTATAAAAGAAAGCGAATCAGATTCCTCACCTCCCCATATAAAAAAAATACAATGTATTTGTTTTTGTGATAATAATTATTGTTTTAAAAATATTACTTTAAAATATATCATAATAATATTTTATATTTTTAAAATTTTATTTTTAATATAATACATTAAAAGAATTATATATATATGTATATCATGGTACCGTAATATTTTTATTTTTTTGATAATTTAGGATGCACGAGTCAACATATTATAATTATACCATAATTAATCTTTAAATTTATTTAATATTTTATAAACCCAATAAATAAATAAAGTATTGCAAGAGTGACGGTCAAGTAAAAAAAAAAAGTCAATCCCAAAACGAAGACAAGTAATTCCTCACCAAGAACGACAGTACACGCCCTCAAGTGCCGTAATATTGCTTTGAGAAGTGATTGTAGGCTTTATAGCTATTGACTGCAGAGTGTTATAATCACAGGCTAATCATTCTAGAATAATAATCTCCATGATTTTCAACCAGAGCACCCAAATATTATTCCCTTTGCTTCTTCTTTTTCTTTTTTAACAGAAATTTGGGGAAAGTTTTTCCACAAACAAAATCATTCGACCTTTCACTGTATAAAATAATAAAAAACACCACAATCTTCAACATCCATGTCTGTCATCCATTCAGAAAAATCCCCACGTCAAAAGCCAAACGCACCTGTCATTTTACCTGTCTCTCCCTTCCCACTTCCTCCAAGACACATTTTTTCATCCTAGATCTCTCTCTTGCTGTTTGATGAGCCACAGGGTGGCCAAAGAGCTGCAGAGAGCCAGAAACAAAGCTACAAGCACCAAAGGCTTAAATTAAAACCCCCTGTAGTAATTTAAGTGCTCTCATGATCATTGCCTCTCAGTCGCCACAGCTAATGAAGATTTTTTCCATGCTTCTGTTTCTGCTATCTGTTCTCTCCCTACTCTCGCAACCTTCTGACTCCACAACAATGCTCGTAGACGGTTTTTCGGAGTGGAAAGATCCTAATGTTTATATAGGAGACTCCATCAGTGAGCACTCGAAAACCCACCATTTTTTATTTTCTTTCTTACTTTGTTGTTTTTCTTTTTCCCGGTTCTGGTGCTGCGAATTTATATCATTACGTTGTGTTTCTTTTTTTTTTTTGGCTTCTCTCAGTTTTCAAACACAAGTATCGCTACAAGTTGTACATTTTCCAGAACCAAAGAGCCTTCAGCCTCTGCAACTTCACTCAAGCTACGCTTCTCACCAAGCCCAATTCCACCTCCTACACGGTATCTCTTCTCCCTCTCTCTCAATTCGAATTGCAATAATGTACAAAATCCCATGTTTTTATAAATGCATATTAGGCTGCTATAAGAAATGTCTCAGAATTCTTTGTTCCTGATGACAACAATTACCAATTTCTTTTCACAATGCCAAGAATTAGCTCAGAAAGTTAAGATCTTTATTTTTTTCCCTTCCTAGCTCAGACTATAAAATGTGCTAACAATTTTTCATGTTCAATATGCAAATAACTAAAGTGGCACCCATCACGCCCTGGTTTCTTCTACTTCACATTCAACAACGGCTCTCTAAAATCCTGCAATCAAGATTCACAAAAAGTCTCCATAAGAGTCTCTCCATCACCACCGCCACCAGTACAGCTCCCTCCAATGGCATCAACTCCAGTTCCAGCACCAATTCCAGGCGACATTACGGCATCTCCTCCTGCGTGGCTTTCCTCTTCCCCTGCTCCTGCACCTAGCGGTAGTGCTGCAGGCTCTCCAATGGAAACAGTGCCAACATCAATGCCAGATAAAAGTGGCGGTAGTGGCATCCCTTTTATTAAGAGCAATCCTGCTGTTCCTTTGCCTACTGGTGAAATTGATTCTGCGACTATTAGGCCATTGTCCACCTCCGGCCATCATCAACCGGTATATTCCTTTTCTCCTTTTATATCTATTGTAAAATATATTTTGTATTTTTTTAGACTAGATTTAGTTTATCACAATAAAAAGAAGCAAAACAGAAAAAATTTGATTAGTTATTATAAATCAAGAATTAAATCTTGAAAATCAAAAGCTAAAGGATTATTTTTTTATCCAACTATAATTTATTTAAATCATGTTAATTAAATAAATTTTCAACATCATTTATTTACAAAAATTTATATTGTTCTTTGTTGATTTGAATCCACAACCTTTTGTTTTTTACATTTTTTATGATTTTTTACATTTTTTATTCGATCCTTCATGAACATAGGAATGGGGTAACAATTTTTTTTTAAAGACAAATCTTTTGTTCTAATTTAATTTAAAAAAAAAAGATAAAGTCAAACCAATTCTTAACTTTTATGACAATAATTAATGTACTAATATCGGTAAATACTAAAGCAGTAAAGTGTCTCTCAAATTTTTTTTTTGAAAAAGTAAAAGGAATAGTGGGTGTGTTGCATATTATGGTGGACTGTTCTTGATGGGGGTGTTCTTTTTGGTTGCGGGTGGAAATGCAGGTGGCAGTGGGGTTACTTGGATTTCACGGGCCTGTAATTTGCGCTGCTTTTCTGCTGCCGTTGCTGTAAAACTGCGGAGGGACAAAGCAATCCGATGCGAGTTGTGCAAAAAAACATGGGTTGTTAGTAGTATATAATTTATGCATAGTTAAAAAGAGTCTAGCGATGATTATGTGTTGTTATGACCCTACCATGGAATCATCGGCTCTCTTCCGCTTTTGCTTTTTGACATGCTATCGACTGCCACCCCTTTTTCTTTCCTTAATTTGTATATTTTAACGGAATTTGAAGCTCCAACACTCCACCAGGCTCCTGGGGTTAGGGTTTTCTTTATTTCTAATATATATATGATGATGACGACGACGACTTCCCATCATAATTATCTTACACCCTACGTGGGATTTTCATTGTGTGTTTTTTAGTATTTATTTTCTTATATTTTACCATGGTTATATTGTGTAAAATGTTGTATTTTTTTAATTTAATCCTTAATTTTATTTTTATTTTTATTTTTATCTTCTCAAAGCTGTTTCCTTTCTTCCCTTTTTATTTGGTCTTGAATAGATAGGCTATTTTTTTAGAATAACTCAATGGAGAATGCCACATCTCAAAAGAAGCAATTTTAAATGATAATTCACATCTTATTAATTACTTTATGGATTCATCTTAAACAAAACTACCGACACAAAAAGAAGAGATAAAATAACATATATTATTTATAAAAAAAAATTTGATAAGAATAACTCAATTAAAAAATTCTTCTGTTTTCTTTTAAATAAACTTAATAAATAATTAATAAAGTATCACTAGTTAATTTTGAGTATCATAAAATATTTTCACTTGGGGGTACGGTAGTTTCTCTTTTCTTCAATGTTTTACTTAAAAAATATTAATTTAATGTTTTTAGTATTTTTATAATTTTAAAATACTATTAATTTTTATATATTTTTAAATAATAAATACATTTTGATTGGTTCCGTATACACCGGAGCCTTAGATTTTCCTTTGATAAAAGCACGGCAGCATTGACTCATGAAAGAAAAGTCTGAGAGAGTAAAAAAGAAGAAGTTAAAACTATGGGGGGCCCCACGAAAAAAGTGGTTTCAACCACTTCTCTCGTTTCTCTCCTCAATAGAGAACGCATGGGGCGACCGCTGGCAGCTAGAATTTCTTGATGGTTCTGATCTTTTTCTCTGTTTTTTTTTCCTTTCAAGAGAATAA
The DNA here is from genome assembly GCA_015708895.1 of Populus ilicifolia. NCBI lineage: Eukaryota > Viridiplantae > Streptophyta > Magnoliopsida > Malpighiales > Salicaceae > Populus > Populus ilicifolia. Next base: position 210,846 of record SRLM01000018.1, read on the forward strand.
TTTATATATATCTTTTAAAAATTGTATTTCATGATAAGATCGAATGCTAGATGTCTTTATACAATAAAACATAAGGTTAACCAACTAACAAAAATTAAATATAAAAATTAAATAAACACATAAAATCTTTATGTGAAGAGCTATGGTGCAGAAAAAATCATTGGATTATAATTCATTTAAATTCTTTTATTAATTCAATTAATATTATTATTATTATAAAAATAAAATTTATCAACAACAATAAAGAAAACAAAAACTTGCTTCTTTTCAGTATAGTGGTGCAGAGGTTACTTGTTTGAGTATCATCATGTTTTATCTTCTTAGGAAACTAAATTTATCTTTATGCGTTTAATTATACATGAGAGTTAGTTGTGGTATTGAGAGTTAGTTGTGGTATGGAAAAAGAAGAAGATGAAAATACAATTGCATAATTACAATGATATTACAGATATCTACGTCTAATGAGAGAGATATTGAAAATTAGGAAGAGATGGAGTTATTACGGTGAAGAGATTAGTCACTCTTCACTATATTATACGGCAATAAAAAAAAGTTATTAGCGAATAATAAAAGAAATGAATAATATTTTATTTAATTTTCTTATATTGATAAAATGTAAATTTAACCTTTTATATTTTATTTATTATTAATTGAATCCTAAACGTTTTGATTTTATAAATCATGCGCTAAATGACATTGGACTTCCCGCATCCCTTACGGTGACAATTGAAAGATCTCCACCAAATTATGTGCGTTTGTGAAGGTGGTGTTTGGTACCATTATTGTTTGATGGTTTTTTTATTTTTCAAAAACTAAACAAATAGTTTTAAGTTTTAGTTTTAAAATTCAAAATAGTAAAGTGTACTAATCCAATTGAGTCCATAAAGGTCACCACAAAAAATTAACAGGGCCCTAGTCAAAAAGGAAAATATAATGTTTAGATGATTTAACTGATCCAAGAACAATCAACGGTTTAAAATCAATCCTGATGAGAGTGGTGGGCTCCACATTCCACTTTTTGTGATTTCTTGAAACTAGCTCTTAGCTTTTTTCCCCACTTCATCTGTGGGGGGGGCACCACTGTTTCTAAACACTGCCCAAGTGTTTCTTCTGTGCAAAGCATCAAAATTAACCTTAATTTGTTTTAAGGATAACTTTAACATAGATTATGGCAAAATTTTCTTTCATATGGGCTAGGAAAGTGGAATGAAAAGGGGGAAAATCACTATGATTCAACATTAAAATTAATTTTAGAACATTGTAAAATAAACTTGGGTCTTATATTAGTATGTTCACTTATTTTCTTTTATTTTTTGACTATATAATGAATGTATTTATCTTTAATTAGACCATAGAGGATAGTTTAGTATGCCTATGAAACTGACTTAAAAATATTACCTAACCATTAAGCTAGCAAAGTAAAATAAGTTTGAGGAAGTAAGTAATTACAAATTTCATAATATTTTTGTGTATTACCGATGAATTATTTTGTAAGTGTTTAGATATTAACAATTTATCAATAAAACTTATTTTTATTAGTATTTTTACTTGCATTTATTAATCTTTTAGTAGTTATAAATTTATTTTGTCGATTATAACATTTTTCTCCAATTCTCTTAGCTTCAACACCACTTCATATGGATCAGCACTACCCTCAGTTGATATGGATACTTCTTCCCAATTAATGTGATCACTACATGTTTGTGCAAATCAGAAGTGATCGCATTCTTTTCTTTGTTTGCAACGTCGTTCACAGGGTGTTAACCCTTAGCCAAGTCATATTTCAGCTCCACACTATGGTACAAAAAAGAGCCGTTAGCTTCCCGCCAAGGTGAAAACACAGATGAAAAGCGACCGGCTTTTAACTGTTTATAACAGATTATGGAAATTCAATGTTAGGAAGCAATGAATATGTGCCTTTCTTAGGTACACGCCTCAAAGCCACTATTCATTTCTTCTGTTGCTTCGTTGAAATGCATTGCATGTTTCATCGTTGGCTATTAATTCCATCTCAATTTGTCTTTTTTGGAGAGAAAAATAATCTAAACGAGCCATGGAGTTAGAACTGGGACTCAAGATCACCCATACTAGAGATGATATCACCTCCTTCACCGGCCTTCGGGTTGCTAAAGACCATGCTGATCCTCTCTTCTTGTCTACAGAAACCGAGACCATGTTCACCCTTATTGCATATCTGACAGGTAACCAATGTTAACACTTCCGAATCTTGTTGCTCTTATTGCTGTTGTGATCATGATGGATATTGTGATTAGAATTTGCAAAGGTGCAGGTTTTAGAAAGGAGAATATTGACATCAAGATTAGTGAAGATGGTAATCAGATCACAATCAGTGGGAAGAAGCCAGTTCAGAAGCTGGAGTTGATAGGGTGGATTATGCACAAGAAAGAGGTTGAGCTAAGGGCATTCAGCAAGGCTTTTCGAATCCCTCATGGTGTCATTTTGGATAAAATCAAGGCAAAATTCAGTGACCAAGATTTGACTTTGACGATTACTCTGCCGAAATTGGTGAAGGGAATTCGTGGTGTTGGGGTGGAGGAAGTGAAGGAAAAGGAGGTTGATAAAGGGAGAGGTGAAGCTACACAAATCACGGCGGATAAGGCTCCTGAAGGAGAAAGTAGAGAGCCCGGGATGAAGAAGGTGGAAGAAATTGACCAAGTTGTGCAAAAGGATATGAATACAAGGGAGGCTGAAACAACAAGAGCAGTAGCTCTTGAGCTTTCAAGGAAAGAAAAAGATAATGAAGCAGCTAAGGAAGAAAGCATAGAGCCCAAGATTAGAACAGATGAAGAAAATGCTCAGGTCAAGGAGCAGGCAATTGATCAAGGGCAATTCAAGGAAGTAGAAGAGGTAGCTGATCAAATGTCCAGTGAAGGAGACAATAGCAAAGAGATAATAGAGGAAAAATCTGCAGATCCAAATATTAAAAGCAAGGAAGAAAGTGAAAAGTTTGAGGAACAGAAGGTTGATGCAGGTGACAGAGTGCCTGAAAGAGTTGGAGATACAACGTTACAAAGGAAACCTGAACCTAAAGATCAGAGCGAATTAGAAGAAGCCACTCTTGAAAAGTCAGAGCCTCCTGCTACTGCTACCACAGCTATATATCAGGAAACAACAATCAAGGACTCTAAGCAGGTTAAGCCAGAGAAAGAGATTGAGCACCAAGAGCCAAAAGAGCCCACTCTAGCTGAAGAAACGGAAAGCAAGGAGCTTCCTGGTTGGAAAGAGCAGATGAAGAAACAGGAAACTCCAGAGGCCAAGAGCGCGGATGAAGAAACATTGCCAAAACATCCAGAGCGCAATGAATCGCTACAAGCTTTCAAGGATCAAGTGACTAAACAACCAGAAGCGTCAAGCCAACCATCATCTCAAGCTAGTCAAGAACATGCTGCAGAAGAAAATCACCCAGTCAGCGCTGAAATATCACAAGAATCAGTAAAGCTGGGAACAGAAACGAATGTTCAAGAACCAACGATACCTGGACCTGATCAAGAAAAAAAACTGGCAGATAAATCAAGAAATGATGAAGCCCAGGAAGTCAACGAAGCGACAACTGATGATGTTGTAGAAGAGCATGAATTGGTTGAGTTGAAGGATCTAGGTGAAGGAGCAACAAATAGAACGAATTCTGTTTCAAGAGGAACCAAGCTATTTCCTCCTCTTGTTGTTGCAGGGTCGGCCATTCTTGTCTCTATCATAGTGCTTGTCATTAGATGGATTAGAGCTAAGAAAAGGTGAATTGTATGTAGCCGAGTGGGCTTTATTAGCTTTGTTATTGTTGACAGCAATAAAATGGAGTGCATCAAAATAATATCTTCCATAGAACAGATTGAAGTTTGGCATGCGAATTAACATGCCATTGGAGCACATCATATTCGTGCACGATACTGTTCTTATTATTTCAGAATTACAGCTAGAAAAATCGGGTATGGTGGCTAATTGCTACAATACGTAAGAATTTTTAATTAGCACTAAGCATTCAAGTTGAGACTTGCCTAATTATTGACTTAAATCCCAAAGACCACATATCTTGTTTCCCGGATGAAGTAAATCTGATTCAAAGATACCGATACTGCAATGAAATGAAGGTGTGCTATTTTGTTAGGACTAGAACATCTAGGACCAACCACTGCACAAATATTCTCGGTTGCGAAGAACAATGGTTGTTTCTGTGCTATTGATAAGCATGCATTCCTAACAAGATAGCTTCAAGACACTCTTAATTTCAGCCATCGAACAAGAATGAACCAAATATTCAGTTATATCAGCTGGAAACTAAAGGTAATTTGCTACCAGTTTGACAATCCTTTCACACATTCAGCAGTGTTTTTGAGGGTTCAAGTTTTTATTTCCTGACTTCCTGCTCTCCATTCAGCAGTTGTTGGGGAGTTTTTAAGAGTTCTGTATTCATTGCAGCATATCGTTAATAGAAGTTCACTTCCATTTATCATGGACCTAAAAGATGGTAATAAATGACCAATTAAAGAGCAATTATGTTACCTACAGATCATATCAGCCAGAGAAATGAAATTGATGGAGGAAAATCAACTGAACTCTCCTGGTTAATTGGGAGAGACAAGCGACTCCACAGAAACAATACACACCATGCGCTAGCAATATCATGTGTGGTGGCTGTGTTTTTTCATTAGGCCCATGCAGAGCCCGGACACGTTGTGCATCACAAGATGCCTTGCTCAAAGTTCAGTATAACCTGCATAAGATTTAAAGAAGGGCCATTATTAGTTGAATAAAATAGAACGACACTCTTTTGTGCTGTTACAGGGACCAGTATCGTGCCGGCATATTTTCTCTAGTTGGTATGTAAATGTCTAATCTGCTCTCTTCAGGATGTCATGTTTCACCAACCATGCCCGTGCTGCATAAATAAATAAGAGGGTAGCGATGGGTTGCTAAAGAAATTTCCTTTAACAAACATTGATAAATAAGTTATTGGAGAGGAATAACAGGATTTAATGCTTCAGAAATGTATTATTTTTGGCGACGCGAACTTTTAACGGTAGCAGACAAGAAATGGCGATCAAATGTACATGGTTGTATCAAGTAAACACAGAGAGCAAGCAGTGTCCTCAACAGTACTCAGAATTAGGCCGCGATTGATATGTTTTATCAACTGTTACCGATTGTATGCCGAGGACTCATTTGTCTCAAGTGTTTCAACCACTGAAAAGCATCAATTGATGCTTTTCAGTGGTCCTTTCTGAGACAATCACGCTCAAAGTCTCCACAATTTATACATAAACTAATCAGAAGACTGGTTATATCAATTATTTTGCCGACAAACCACAAGCTAACACCTCCTGGTAGGCTTAAGACCTAAGGTACTTGTGGCTTGAAATTCAGTTCTTAACGATGTATGAAGCCGCAAGAGGGTCACCAGAACTTGAGCCCACGGTCTGGTCTAGTATCCATGAGGGGAAAGAAAAAGAAAAGAAATACACCATTGCCCTAGTTTATCAGGGAGATATGGACTGGGAATGAGAGAGAAGAACAAGTATAAATGGCATCTTCTATTTGTAGAAATTCGATGAAGTGTATTCCTCCTTGAACATGGAGCTATAACCACTGGAAAGAACATTTTTTCTTGCAAAGGATAGAATAGGACGTAAACCAAAGAGCGAGCATGGACCCCGTCAGAAGACAAGAAGGGATAAGAGGTGGGGAAGTTAAAAAAAATGAGAGATGTGCAATGGAAGCTTTCGTAGCCCAAAAGGTCAGAAACTCTTAACAATGAAGCAAAGCATCGCTTGCTGGTGGTTATAACATGGGAGGGGCGGTTCATAGATTACAGGTACGAAACAAGGCATTTGATTGCGTTTGCTGTACTGTACCTAAAGTGGAATTCTTACCAATTCAGCACACAGGGTACACTGCACATAAAATATACTCCATGTATAATTGAACATCCATTCCTATCCTAAATAAAATAGATATTTATTAATTTAATATAATTCAATTGATTGAATTTTAAATTTATTTTTTTAGTAATTATAAGTTTGAATGCTCTCAGGACTTGAAAGTTTACACATCATTGATTTTAAAATTTATGTAATTAATCAAGTTATATACATACAAATTAACGAGAGCACTTAAATTAATTTTTTTTAAAATAGAAACTCATTAGAAAGTCTTATCAAGTGCCATCCTACCCTATTGTGACATGCTACCTTCTTATTGGTTGTTCATATGGAGTAGATCAAGAAGGTAACATTTATGTTTTTCTAGAACGGTGACAAGAAAAAAATTAATTGTGAAACAGGCTAGTATAAATCCCCCCCTCCCACCCCCCCCGAGCATATTGTGTGGTCTTCAAAATATGTTGGGAACTTGGCCGGTGCGAAATTGTTCCTGGCAGAATAAATTTCAGAGGACATCAAAGGCATATTGTGTCTTCATCAGAAGAAAAAACAGAGCTCTAGAAAGTCTTAAAATGCCTTTTATTCTAGACAAAAAAATTGCTGAGATTCTATTCTAGATGCAAAATGTTTATGGGGTCAAAATGCTAGGAGTTTCAAGGGCTAGAGATCAGACTGAATCCAAGTCAACTACAACAGCGGATGCCACCAATTAGTTGTTCCAAGATATCATGCTAAGATATTAAACTATTTTGCAAACTGCAAGAAGAACAATATAAAAATAAGCCTCAGAAGAAGTTCATATGGCAGCAAATCAAAGTCAAATGAACCTCTTAACTAATATAGAAAGCTAGAAGCTTTGACCTATTACATGTAAGACCCACCTCTGTGACAATGAAAGCAGAAACTCCAATATCCTGCGGTAACTTATTGGTGGTCAGAAATTAATCAAGTAAAAAAGAAAACTTCGAAATGGAATTCTTTAGTCTTTATCTGCTCAAAAACAAAATAATGAAATTAATAGAGTTATGAAAAAAATGAAGATACAGAAAATGGAGGATAAACAAGATCAATCCCTGTCGTCATCCCACGGTGACAATAACTGTAAGTTGAGATATGGGCAAGTGCTGGCATTTTTTATGAATGTTCAACCAGGTCATCAATAGATGCAACATTCCCCAGTTGAATCCTTGATAGAAGGTTGGAAGAGGAGCAGGAAAGATATCTTGTGAAGGCAATTGCCCATATTACAATGTCAAGAGATCAACAAGTGTGTGCAAGAGAGGGAGTGGATAAAAAAGACTACCTGCAGGCTCAACAGAACCTGGATATGAAATCAGAAAATCTCGTCACATTAACAACTACAAATGCTGTTTCTTTTTATATCAACATCTAGCTATATATAACTTCTCCAAGGAGATCACAACGAGATAAATACAATTATTGTTAGCTTGTAATGACCAAAGATCATAACTTTAAGCACTTAAGTCTCACCTTTTGCAATACATACAAGAGTATATGTATACCTTCAACAAAAAGCAAATCAAAATCAAGAACAGAAAATCAGCTACAACAGCAAGATGCATTTTCTACTGAGAAAAATTCGATTATACAATAGCAGAAAAGCTCTAGATCAGCAGCAACCAAGTACTGCAAATATTTGCCCCAGTTTCCAAATCCTACATTTCTTTACACAGCATATATATTGCCCCATAAATACAAGAAAATTTCCCTTTCCTTACCCATTTATTTTCAAACCACGCCTCGGAATCATTCTCCATACCTTCACCTGCCAGATCACAAATGGCCCGTCACTCAAAACATTACTCGTGATTAGGCCTTCCCAAAGAATCAAGCCCTTCAGTCCGGCTGCGAACAATCCTATGAAACACCTCTCTCACTTGTCTTTCCAAGGGATCCAATCCCTCCTTCAAAACCTCACAAACATTTGCCAATTCCATCACTTTTTGCCTCACCTCTCCTTCCTTTTCCTCTGTTAATGGAAACTGAATCCAATCCGTCAATTCGCTCATAACCCTCGTACACTTATCCATCTGGTAAAGCTCTCTCAACAACCCACAAGCATTCCTCCTATCCCTTTTCCGCGACTCCTCCAAGATCCTCTCGTGCAACGACAAGACCGATTGAGCCCACGGGAACTGCCTAGGAATGGAAAAATGCACTTGCAATCCTCTGTCCTGGCACGGAATCGCAGCCACAAGTGCCCACATTACAAAAAGCAAAATCGTGTTCATAGAATAAACAGCCACCGCAATTCCATTAGTGGCCACAACTTCATTTCCTCGTGGCACAACCAAATTATTCCCAATTGCCTGCAGCTGCCTGGCTGCGGACCACGACCGCGACACGCTCCACGACAACGATCTAAAATGCCCAAGATTCCTATGATGCTGATCTCTGGACGAAGCTTGCTGTCTTCCGAAAGACCGATTTCTTTGAGCCAAAGTAGATGCAGTCGAATCCTTCTCGTCCAACATAGAAATTGACAAATCAATCAAAGCTTTTTTAGCACGACGAAACTGACCTTCACCGAACAATCTTTGATCATCCAAAGCACACAAAACAATCTCCAAAAGCTTCTTCCACTCTCTGATCTGCTCAATTCCATCACGAATCGCGTTACAAACATCCAAAGCCTTGACAGTCCGTTCAAAAAACTCCTGAACTAAGCGGTCCAGCGGCGGTCTATTGACCAACGACTTGTTATTGAACAAAATCACTCGAAACTCCTCCTGACAACAGAGGAAAGAATCGAGAAGTTTCCGGATCCAAGCTAAAGAAAGCAAACGATCAGGTCCGACCGATGACAAATCAAGAAATCGGTCGGTAACTTGTTTCTGAAAGGCATCGAGTTCGAGCTCGAGAGTTGAGGTAGTTTGAGGAGAGTCCATAGAATGGACCTGGTCGCGTCGGAGACTTAAGATAGAATGTCTAAGTGATGCCGACGAGCTTTTATAGTCGGTGGCAGGCATTATCACATCAAAATTGATTAAAGACGACAAGTGGTGAGTGATTTCAGAGAGACAGAGGAAGAAGAAGAGGGTCTGCAAGGTTTGATGGCTGTGACTGTGAGAGAAACCCTAGGCGCGAGGGGGTTACATATATAGGGAGAGAAATGGACCGCGTTTCATGTTAGTTGGAATTAGAAAGGTCTAATTAAACGACATGGTTTTCTTAAATAAAAATTAACGTTCTCTCTCAAATTGAGGATTTTATGTTTCACTTTTTTATAATATCCTTTCCTTTTTTAACAAGTCGCTGGTAAAGTTTGGAGATTCTTGCATGAACAACACACGCAGAGGACACGCCTTCAGCTAGTTGGTTAGCTTTGCAAGTGTTTTTGCTTTCTTTGTAATGGATTTTGGTCTCCATTCAATTATGTTTTTTAAATATTTTAAATTCTTTAGTTTAAATTACTTTTTTTATATGCTGATGTTATAAATTAATTTTAAAAAAATATTATTTTAATATATTTTCAAACAAAAATACTTTAAAAATCATATTTTTAAACATCTTTTTATTTTATTATACAGTTTTAATTACAGCTTCAAAAATCATTTGAATACCTTGAACTGAATCGTTTTAACTTATTATATGAAAGATTCTATATGTCACGCAGTTGTGATTTAGATACTAACTTATATTATTAAAGTGGTTATTTTATAAAGTATTTTTTATTTAAAAATATATTTAAATAATATTTTTTATTTTTAAAATTTATTTTTAATATAATACATACAAAAACATAAAAAAATATTTTTAAATTAAAAAAATTAAAAAAAACACTTGGCTAGCAGCGGAACAAACCTAGTGTCACGGGGTTAAATTTTTCGTTATGTGAATATACCCGTGCGGCAGCCTAGTCCCTCGCTAGACACAGCCTTCCCTCATTTATCCACTTGTGTTTGCCTATTAATTAAGTGTTTTCCTCACCCGAGAGGTTTCCCCACTTTCCCATGTTAAAGACAAGCGGAATACACAAGTAGGATTGCTCTTAACCAAGCACACCGAGAATACAAGAATACCTCTCAACCTTTATTTATCTCATCAACAAAGGATTACACAACGTGTGCTATGCACAGAATTCGCATGCTACACCAACAAGTTTACATACGTTATTTCCTCTCTATGCATTCTATTCTCTATGTATTCTCCCTATACAACAAAGAATTGTCATCACCCTTTATAGCCAATTGTGTGAGCTGCAGGGCACCCCCAATGATCCCTATATTTCAGGACATAGTGGGCACGTACTCCCCTATGATCTCCATGATCATTAATGGCTCACCCATATCCCTATTTCCAGGATATAGTGGAGAATTTCCTCCCCCATGTGCTTCATGACTTCAGCAACTTGGAAACACCCCAGTTATGCTCCCACTTTCTGCATGCTTGCCTGGCAGTCCCGTCTACCAGCTCTAGCTTCATCTGCTGCTGAATCACCCACATGCCTTGGACAGTCCTTCGTCCAAGTCTTGCATCTTGCAAAGTCAAGCCCCTGACTTTCGCAAGCTGTTGTGCGCTGCTGAGTGCGCGCACCCTGGGTACAGGTCGCCAAATCTTTCGATGCCAAATCCGCATCTGCATGCAGACCTCCATGTCTGCGCTGCCAAATGCACATCTGCGTGCAGGCCCAAAATCCTGCGTTGCCGAATTCACAACTGCGTGCAGGCCCCAATGTCTGCACTGCCACATTCGCATCTGCGTGCAAGCTAGCCAAATCTTGCGCTGTCGAATTCCCATCTGCGTGCAGGCTCCCAGTGTCTGCGCTGCTGAATTCCTTGACAGCTCTAATTCTCGTCAGCCCATGTCCCTGACGAGTTTCCTTGTCTGGCTTGGACATTCCATCGCCAAGCCCATGTTTGTCAACATCTTGCGCTACCCCGCATTTCTCGACAGCCCCAGTTCTTGCCAGCCTATGCCATTGACGAGTTTCCTTGTCTGGCTTGGGCATTCCCATCTCCTAGCCCAACATTCTGCACTGCCGATTTTCCTTCTTGACAAACCCTCAGCCGCATAAATCTATGCTGCTGATTTATCCCATCGTTGGCATGGCTGCCAACACCCTTAGGCCTGGTATTGGACAGCATGCCTAGGTGTGCACCCCATGCACATTTAACATTGTAACACCTAGCCAGGAGATGAAGGGTGTGATGTCTGCCACGTGATGGTTTTTTGGTAGGGTTAATTATTTTTGCTTCAATTCAATTTTTATTAAAAATAATTAATTAAAAATTATTTTTTTAAAATAAATATAAAATGATTTAAATTAATTAATTTCTATTTGGTTTGATTTTTTAAAATAAAACTATTTTAAATTAGTTTTATTTAAAATTTTTAATTTGATTTGATTTGATTTTTTTCAGTTTAGTTTGAATTTGATTGTATTTATTTTTTTAATTTTAAATTTATAAAATAAAAATAC
>SRLM01000018.1:230254-247421 GCA_015708895.1 Populus ilicifolia
CTTTAAATTCCTTTTATTCAATGGAAATTATTTTTTAATATTTGATAATATAATAAAAAATAAATTAAAAAATAATTTATTAATATTTTATTTTTTTCAAGTATATTAAAATAATAAAAAATAAAATTTATAAATTAAATAGTTGAATGAAAATAAAAAAAATATAATTTTATAAATTAATTTAAATAAAATAAATAATAATTAAAATAATAAAGATCAAATTTAAAAAATTAAAATACTAATAATCAAAATTTTATAAATTATTTCAAATAAAATAAGTAACAATCAAAAGAATAAGAATCAAATTTGATAAATAAAAAAATAAAAAAATAGTAATTATAAAAATAAAGACCAAAATTAATACAAAAATTAAATTTTAAAAGATGAAATTAAAAAATAAATATTCAAAACAAAATATATATAAAAATTAAAAGTTTAATGATCAAATTTGATATAATTAGTAAATAATGATATTTTTAATTTTTTCATAACTTCTACAAACAGTTTTTTACCCAAATTTTTTAGAAAAATACTTTCTTAAAAATTAAAAAAAATTAACTTAAAAGTGTTTTCTATTAACTAAATTTTTTAATGACAAACAAACATAAAAAAATTTATAAAGTAATTTTCTGCAGACTACTTTTTAGAAAACGGACATAGTTAAAAAAATATTTTTTAAAAAATTAAATTAAATTTTTTAGCTGAAAAGTATTTTTTATTAACCCGAAAGTATTTTTTACTGATAAAAATATTTTTTGTTAATTAATTTTTTAAAAAAACAAATAAATAAAAATAATTTTTCAGAAATTATTTTTAAAAAATAAAATTTATCCTCGAAAAACCCACAAGGCTTGCAGCCCACGAGAAGATAAAAGAGGTCCAGCGGTCCACCATGCCTAGCCGGAAGGCTCTATCACACTGTGCACTGTCAGAAATGTTCAACGCCACGGATAGAGGTTGATGCCTTGACAAGAAAACACATGGAAAAAAAGAGAGGCTTGGAATTCAGATACAAAAAATACGTTGAATATTTATTAGTTATGGATTTGCTATCTTGAGGAGAGGGCATGAGGCCGCAACGATAATTGACTTTGCAGCCTCCGTTCCATCTCTATCTCAGGAATTTGGTTCTCGCCTTCTTCTCATTTGCTTCAATTTTTAAGAGACAATAAAGCCATTAATCTCGCAGGTTGCACTAAATTTCTCCGCCAAATCGACAAGGATAGACTGACACATCGAAGAACATACAACAATTAAATTAAACGAACGGTTTTTGAATTTGTTGGACAACTGAAGCAGACAGAAGATATATACAACAATTAAATAAAGAATATACAATATTTTAATAGATTAAAGGAATTGGAGGTGTCAACTTTAAATTCACAAATTTATTTTTTATCAAATAATGATAATAAAATCTGTCATTTTAGAAGGCTTACAAAGTCTTCTTCTTAGAAGATTAACAAGGTATTAAATAGATCAAAATCTCCATCTTAACTTAAAAAAAAAACAAAAATCCAAAATTATAATGAAATTTAAAATTATATATAAAAATTTAAAAGAAAACGAAAATTTACAAAATTTAGTCAAAAGAAGGCACAAGATTTTTAAAATTTAAAAATTTAATGGTTATATAGCACAATGCAATGACTACAATAAAAAAATATTTAAATTTTTTTATAAAAATTTAAATATAATCTAACTATTAAATAAAAAATTATAATTTTTATGAGTTGTTATTCTGATTTAACATGATAAAACCTCCTCTTAAGTATTAATTAATCCTGTTAATTCATAAATATATTTGTTTCATCATCCTTATTCTTGTAATATTTTTTAAAAATATTTTTATTTAATTATAACATACTTATGCTTTGTTATTCAACACTATATGTTATTATAAGCCGGGCTATTCAATAATTTTGTTCAATTTTCTTTTAATTCAATTCAGTTCGTTAAGATTTAAAGAATGGAAAAAACCAATCCAAGCTAAATAAAATTATCCAACTAAAAAAATTCATAATTAAATCAAAACCTATAAAGAATAACTCAATTAAATAATAATCAATTTAAATTCAAATTATTTGATTGTAACCAAACAAAACCAAACTTAGCAATTTAATTATTTTATTCGGTCCAATTAAATTAAATTAAATCGTTTAACCTTTGGCGATAGGAGTTGATCATATATTTTTAACTTCTCGAAGAAGTCAATTGGTGCCTTGACTGGAGGATCAACGACTGCTTGATATAAGTAACTGGTAATAAGGATTGCTGCTTAAAAATCCTGATGCCTAAGCAGCAGCGTCCTACCCGAAAGATGAGAACATATCTGAACAACCTCGGAGGATATCCATTTTCAAGGATCTACCACAATGCTTATTCACTTTCCTTTTCAGGATCTGCTATCATGTTTATTTCACTCTTTTTATCAACCAAGAAGACGCTACCAGAAGCACACCAACCGCCCATTACATCCTTGTTGGAGCACTGCAACAAGGATTGACAAGTAAAAGAGTGAGATGGCTCGCTCATCCCATAATAAAACAGTATCAATGGTGTTAGGCTCGCTCATCCCATAATAAAACAGTATCAATGGTGTTGTATTAGCTAACTAGAAAGGCAGCTTAGTTCAATGCAAGCCCAGCTCACAACAGCAAGGCTGGAATTACTTGGCTTGAGGCAACAGACTATAAAGCTTATGAAAGTTACCATCAGCTTAGGCCACACCATTTCAATAACTTGAGAAGTGCCAATAATAACATTAGAGAAGCAAGACTTTCCAGAAACTTGTTATATCACACTGTTTTGATGGAACTACAAAATGGGCTGTGAGTTTTTGGTACAAGTTAAAGAGTTGCCACACTCCTATTTTCTTCATGTGGGCATTTGGCAGCCTCATGGATCCAGTCTCATTTTGATCTATACTTCAAAGCTTTTTATCTACCATTTTGTATACCTGAATGTTAGTGGAAGAAACCACTTGTGGTGGCTTTGAAACACTCAGATGGGATAAAACACATTCTTTTATTTCAAGAACAAAGCTTACAATTACATAAACAAAAGTTTACAACAACCTCTCTCTTTTTCTCTCTTTCTTTCTAGTGTTTCTCTCAATCTCTCCACACATAATTGTATAAACTTAGCTATCTATTTATACACGAAATCAAAACAAGAAAATTCAACTTTCAAGTGTGAAGGCGGTTTGTGACCGACGGTGTGAAAGCGGCTGGCGGCTGGTCAGTTGGTGGTTGGGCGGTGACAGCTGGTGGCTGCCTTCCTTGACCTTCTAGATTGAGTTTACTTCAACAAATCTCCCCTTTAAACTCAATCGAGGGATGTTATTCCAAGCATGAATTTCAATCTGATAAATACTTCTCTCTTCAATGGCTTGGTAAAAATATCTGCAACTTGATCATCTGTCTTGCAGGATATCAGCTCGACTTCTTTGTTCTTTACATGCTCTCGGATAAAATGATGACGTGTATCAATATGTTTACTTCTTTCATGATACACCGGGTTCTTTGCCAATGCAATCGCTGATCGATTATCGATATAAATCTCTGTAGGATTTTCTTGAGGAAATCCCAAAAACTTCAGCAAATTCCTTAACCATATTAAATGGCATACAGCTGAGTTGGCAGCAACATACTCAGCTTCACAGCTTGATAATGTGACAATTGATTGCTTCTTGGATGACCATGTGAAAGATGTATCTCCCATGAAAAATACAAACCCTGTTGTACTTTTTCTTTCATCCAGATCTCTACCCCAATCACTATCCGAGTAGCCAGTAAGATTGAAATTTGTACTTGAGGTATAAAACATACCTTCTTTTATTGTGCCTTTGATGTAGCGAAGAATTCTCTTGGCTGCATTCAAATGAGACTGGTCTGGCTTCTCCATATATCTGCTGATCAGTCCGACTCCGTAGAGTATATCTGGTCTGGTACATGTCAAGTACCTTAAGCTTCCTACTAAGCTTTTGAAGTAAGTTGGATCAACATTTCCAACTTTACTTTTCCTCAATTCCACTCCATTCTTAACTGGAATTGATACCGGATTGCAACTTTCCATCTTGAACCTTTTAAGAATATCTTTGACATAACTTCTTCGGGATACAAAAATCCCTTCTTCTTTCTGCACCACTTCCAAGCCAAGAAAATGTGCCATCAGACCAATGTCTGTCATCTCAAACTCTTGTACCATGCTTTTCTTGAAGTCTTCGAACATGGTAGGATTGTTACCGGTGAATATCAAGTCATCAACATATAGGCACACAAATAATATATTGCCATCTGCTTCTTTCTTCACATAAATTGCGTGTTCATATGGACATTTTTCAAACTCATTATCTTGAAAATACCTGTCAATTCTGGTATTCCAAGCACGCGGAGCTTGCTTCAAACCGTAGAGGGCTTCAAATATGGCTTGGAGCTTGGCTCGGCTTCAAATATGGCTCGCGGCTTGGCTCATGGCTTGGCTTGAGGCTCGGCTCGGCACGGCTCAAATATGGCGCGCGTGTGACTCACTCGTCTTCTTCCTCGGGGCGCGTGGGCTACAGTGCTGAAACTTCAGACGGAGAGTGTGGTCCACCCCGTGCTCCGATTGACCTGATTTTTGCACCGTTGAGTTCGTATTGATGAGCTCTACACTTTGGAATAATCAAAACTTGTTTTTGACAACTTTGAAAATTCGGATATTTCCCAAAAATACCTCTGTTTTCTGACGAATGGGGCTCTGATACCAATTGTTGGTGGGAGAAACCACTTGTGGTGGCTTTGAAACACTCAAATGGGATAAAACACACTCTTTTATTTCAAGAACAAAGTTTACAATTACATAAACAAAAGCTTACAATAATCTCTCTCTTTTTCTCTCTTTCTCTCTAGTGTTTCTCTCAATCTCTCCACACATAATTGTATAAACTTAGCTATCTATTTATACACGAAATCAAAACAAGAAAATTCAACTTTCAAGTGTGAAGGCGATTTGTGACCGACGGTGTGAAAGCGGCTTGCGGCTGGTCAGTTGGTGGTTGGGCGGTGATAGCTGGTGGCTGCCTTCCTTGACCTTCTGGATTGAGTTTACTTCAACACTGAAAGGTTTCTGAGATAGCCTTTAGAGTTCTCTGCTTAAAGAAGTTTGGTTCACAAGCAAGGAAACTTAAACATCTACCGTTTCACATTCTAGCAGTTTACAGATGATCAAACAAGGCGTTTATCTAGAACATATTCAGAAAGCAGGGAGAGTTTTGGTGTTTCAGCATCGTAACTTGCTGCTGCGTGTTTCTGTGTTCAGGAGATTCCCCGTCCTCTTTGTACATTTTCTCCTTATTCTAACACAATTTCCTTCTCTATGCACTACAAGAAGATATATTTGGCAGTTTATAAATACCTTTCTTTTCATATGGCAACAAAGCAAAAGCAATTATAGTTTCAGTTGTTTTTTGTTTTGTCGTCTTTCAAAGAGAGTGAAAAATGGCCCCAATTGAACAAGTGGGGATGGCCAAAAGACAACAGGGGGGAGCAGAAATTTTTCAAGGCAACTGAAATGGAAACTTACTATAGCACTGGTCGATCTGGAACAAAAAGAATGCTGAACAAGAAAAGCAGTAAAACACAAGGAGATTAGCTCTCGTAGCTTCAAAAGCGATCACCTCATAATCAGCCCCTTGGATACAAATGTAATCGGGGTCAAGCAATGAGAATGCAAGTCCGGTTATCTGCAGTTGTTTTATTTTTTTTAATGATTTTGATGTTATTTTTTTCCATATGGTTAAATTTAATTGGCTTATTTTTTTGTTGGCCCCATATTGTTAATTTTGAATCTTTTAAGAGATATATAATAATAACATTTGTAGAAAAAAAAAAGATATTTTAGCATTTTGTTTAGCTTTTTTTTTAGTATAAAAGCAACTCAAACCCACGAGCTAAATGAGAAGGCAAATATACTTTAGCTTTTATTCTCATGTTTTACATTATAACGGAGCAGCTATACAAATAGTTATTTTAGCTATTTGTTTATTTGACAGTTATTTCTATATGGCTAAAATAATAACTGTTGGCCAACTACTATTTTTATAGCTGGCCAATAATTTATTTTTTTAATATGGAAGAAATTTTCTTTAAATGCATGAAGAAAAAACTTGTAATTTTAAAATTTTGTATTATGCCTCATCCTTCACTCAAATTTAGAAAAACAAAGAATCAATTATTTTTCGGTTAATTATTAACATCGATTGTATTAATTAGCTAAAATTAAAAGATATCCTTATGTAAAAGCTTTTTCTATTTTCTTTTTTATATCTCTTGATTTTTTAGATTTTTTGTTGTTAATTTAATATTTTTGTGCTGAATTTAAATTTACTTTTAAAAAATTAAATTTTTAACAATAACATGTAAAACTTAAAATTAAAAATATTCATATAAATAAATTTTAAATTATATCTTTTAACTTTCATATTACTTCATTAATTTTATATTACTTTTATAAATTACTCATATTAATTATATAATTAATAACATCATAATTATATTATATATAAAATATCTAAATTAGTTATATAATTATATTAAAATTAATTTAACATGAAATATATTAAAATATAAATGGCTTTTTTAAATAGTTTTTTTACCATTTGAAAGCACATAATAAAAAAAGCTAATATTTACACTGTTCAAAAAGCTAATTTTTCTATTTAGCTCTTCAATATAGCATTTTTTATTGGAAATGCCCTAAAAAATAAGTAAAAAAAAAAAGCTAAAATATTAATTTTTTACTATTGGTTATTTATTTAGCTTCTCTATTGGATATGCTTGCATATCTCTTAAAAGAACCAAAACTAATAAAGTGGGGTCAATAAAAAAATAAACTAATTAAATCTAATCATATAAAAAAATATTAAAAAAATAAAACATTTATTTATTCTATTCTACTAGAATTGGCTTTTCAAATGATTTTTTTATTAAAACATATATGATAAAAAAATTATATTTATATTATTTAAAATATTATTTTATCGATTTATTTTTTTAAAATAGCATCTCCCATTGGATATGCGGTTAGTCTTGAAAAACCATTACATTTTCGTTTTAAAGAAAAACAATAAACCTCGTGAACGAAGTAATCTATGAAATGAATTTGAACAAGGGAGATCCTTTTAAATGGAAAGTGAGAGAAGAGGATCTGCAAGGAGCAGACCTGCACTAGACACTCACTTGAGTTTCCTTTTAGCTTCAGGTTTTTCTCTTCTTTTGTCTAATCTCCAGTGAAACAATCAAATCATGAACAGATTTTTTTATTTTTTTTTAATAAAGATACTAAATACGCAAAAAATCAATAAACAAATACAACAACAATGGTTTTTCTTTTTCCTTCCATTGCTGATACAACAGCTAAAACTATCCTTGGATGTCAGAACATGGAGAAGAGCCTGGAAAGACAAGAATTTCAGGGAAGAAATTGATAGGATAAAAACAGACCTCATATCTTGAGCAAGGTGCCCATCTGGAAATTGGCGACCATCGACGTTCAAGATGTAAACATTAATTAGGTCTCATTCTATTGACGGAGAAGACAGCCAGAAATCAAGAGGATATTATAAATAATGAGTTGATCAGAAGAACAAATATGCAATCATGGATACTCTAGCCATTATCTGCGTAAATCATTACCGTCACATTTCACGGGAGAGTTTCTATATAATTTATCAAGAGAAATGGATTTAAAATCTTTAAAAGATAAAATTATACTTGATTGGTCGGAAATCTTAAATTTAAGATTGAAATGAAAAATAAAGTTATATAATAATCTTAATATCACTAAATAATTATTATTTCTTATTTATTTTTATGATTAAAAAGTATTATTTACAATGCTATAAAAATTGAGCTGATTTTTCAATAATTTTTATATTTTTATACATCATATAAAATATAACAGAATACTCTTAATGAAAAAGCATTTATATAAATAAAAAATATGATTATTTTTTTTAAAATTTTAATAAATATTAAAATTTAAAAATATTGATGAATCTAAAAATTATTTAAAGCTAAAATAAACATAATAGTAAGAACAAGAAAAATTCTCTAGATAGAGAATTATAAGAGTATTATTGTCTTGGTTTACAGAAAATACTGAATAGTTTAAGACATCAAATTTACTATTTAATTAAGTAAATTCAATAGTATTACTCTAAGGATTGTTCAAAGCCAAAAGTTACATATCCTGATATAGTAATCCTTCAAATTAGTATCTCACAGTAAATTTTTAGGTCATTTTCAAACATATGAGATAATTTTTATTCATATGGAGGATTGTTGAAAACTTGTTTTATTTTGAATAATTTATGAATTTATTATTTTCTTTTTCAATTTCAATGGTTATATTTTGTCCTCGTTTTTTTTATTGTTATTTCTTTATGATGGTTTTTAAAATTGAATATTTTTTTGCATTTTCATGCTCTCTCGTTTTTTTTCATGTCAGATTTGATCCGCATTCCTTTAATTATTTATTTTTTTGCATAGGTAAATTTTTTATATTAATATTTTTTTAATTTAATACTTCAACATTAAATTTATTTGAAATTGAGTTCTTTAATTGAACTCGGATTTGGATTTTGCATGTTGCAAATTTAAGAGTTTTTATTTACTTTCTATAAAACTTTCCACTAATTTTGATAACGACCCAAATTATCTCGGGTCTTTTTATTTTTTTATTTAGCTTTTTAAAATAAATTTTATTTTTGAATTAGATTAAATTAATTAATTAAATACAAACATGAGACAACCTTGAGAGATTAACTATGAATTAGGATATCTTTTTAAGTGCACTTGGTTTTTTTATACAAACTTTTTATTTTATTCCTTAATATTTATTAGATTTGAAGTTGGGCTTAGTTGTTTTCTTTTACTTTTTTTATATAATTTTTTTACTAATTTTGAGAATGAATCAACTTATTTCAAGTCTTTTTAATTGTCATTTTGTATTTAAATTTTTAAAAATTAATTGTTTTAATTAGAGTTAATTAATTAAATAAATATAAACATAGAATGAGCTTGAATATTAACCCTAGTTTAGGAGTTTCATCGGTCTTACTTGGTTTTTTCTCCTATTTTTAAGCTCTTGTATTTTTTTTAATATTTATTTGATTGAAGATTGGGTTTTGATTTTTTGTATTTGTTTTTTATAGGTTTTTCCACTAATTTTAAGAGAAAACAGGGTTATTTCATTTTTTTAATTTATATTTTTTTAAAAGAATTTTTTTTAATTATATTATAATAATTTATTAAATATAAATATAAAATGCGCTTGAAAAATTTAACTCGGATTTAAAAAATTTGCTCAAGTTTACTTCACAGGAGAAAACAACAAGAGAGGACATTATAAATAATGTGGTGGTAAGAAGAACAAATATGCAATCATTGATACTCTAGCCATTATCTGCCTAAATGATCACCATCACATTTTACGAGAGAGTTTCTATACAATTTATGAAGAGAAATGAATTTAAAGCTTCTAAAAGAAAAAAAAATATAATGATTGTAATTATACTTGATTGGTTAGAAATCCTAATATCTATATTGAAATGAAAAATCAAGTTATATAATAATTTTAGTATTATTAAAAAATTATTATTATTTATTTATTTTTACAATTAAAAAAGTATTACTTTCAGAATAAAAATTAAGCTGAACTTTTAATAATTTTTATATTTTTATACATCATTTGAAATATAACAAAATATTTTTAAAGAAAAAATACTTATACGAGTGAGAAATATGTTTATTTTTTTTATAATTTTGATAAATATTGAATCTTTAAAATATCGATGAATCCAAAAGTTATTCGAAGCTAAAATAAACATATTAGTAAGAATTAGAGAAATTTTCTAAATAGAGAACTATATCAGTACTATTGTCTTAGTTTACACAAAATATTAAATAGTTTAAGATATTGTATTCACTACATAACCAAGTAAACATGATAATATTTCACTAAAGAATGTTTAAAGTCAAAAGCTACCTATCCTGGTGTAGTAATATTTCAAATCAGTATCTTTTAACAAATTTTTGAGTCATTTTCAAACTTGTAAGATAATTTTCATTCATGTAGGGGATTGTTGAAAACTTGTTTTATTTTGAATGATTTATGAAATTATTATTTTTTTTTTAATTTGAACCCCTTTAAATTTTATCAATGGCAAATTTCATCATTATTTTTTTTATTGCTATTTTTTTGGATGGTTTTTAAAATTAATTTTTTTTTACAATTTCATCCTTTATTTTTTTATGTTAAATTTGATCCGCATTCCTTTCATTATTAACTTATTTGCTTAAGCAAATTTTTTATATTGATATTTTTTTTAATTTCATGCTTCAACTTTAAATTTATTTGGAATTAAACTTTTTAATTGAACTCGAGTCTGGATTTTGCAGATTACAAGTTTAAGAGTTTATATTTTTACTTTCTATAGGACTTTTCACTCATTTTGATAATAACCCAAGTTATCTTGTGTCTTTTTATTTTTAAATTAAATTAAATTAAATTAATTGATTAAATATAAGCATGAAACAAATTTGAGAGATTAAACATGATTTAAAAGATTTATTCAGGTTTTCTTGCTCTTTTTTTTCTATACTAATATCTTTTTTTGTCTCATCCCTCAACATTTATTTGATTAGAAGGCGGGCTTTGTTATTTTTTTATTTTTTTTATATGATTTTTCATTAATTTTGAGAATGATTCAAGATATTTCAAATATTTTTAATTGTCATTTTTTTTATTTAGATTTTAAAAATTAAGTGTTTTAATTGGATTTAATTAATTGATTAGATATAAACATAGGATAACCTTGTATATTAACTCAAGTTTAGGAGATTCAGTAGGTCTTATTTGGTTTTCCCCTCTATTTTTAAGATCTTATATATTTTTTTTAATTTTTTCTCTCAATATTTATTTGATTAATTGGGTTTTGATTTTTGTGTATTTGTTTTCTATATATTTTTCCACTAGTTTCGAGAGAAAATAGGGTTATCTAAAAAAAATTAATTTAATTTTTTTCAAAGGAATTTTGTTTATGAATTGTATTAAAATAATTTATTAAATATAAACATAAGATGAGCTTGGGAAATTTAACCCGGGTTTATGAGATTCACCCAAATTTACTTGGTTTCCCCTCTCTTTTTTAAACTTATATTTTTTTAATTTTATTTCTTAACATTAATTCAATTAGACATTACACTTCATTATTTTATTTATTTTTTTCTATAGAATTTTCACTAATTTTGATAATGACCTTGTTTTTTTTAGTTTTCTTTTGTTTTTCAAATTTAAAATAATTTTTTTATTTAGATTAAATTAATTGATTAAATATAAACATTGGACTAGTTTGTGAGATTTATTCACTTTTATTGGATCCACATAGGTTTGCTTTTCTTTTCTTTTTAAGCTCGTGTTTTTTATCTATCCCTCGATATTTATTCTATTGAAGGCTGGGCTTTATTATTATTATTATTTATTTTTTATAGGATTTCTCATTATTTTTGAGAATTAATCAAGTTATCTTGACTCTTTTTATTTGTTAATTTAGCTTTTTTAAAAAAAATATTTTAGAACTAGATGTACTTAATTGATTAAATATAAATATGAGATGTGTTTAGGACATTAACCTAAATTTAAGGGATCCAATGAGGTTTGCTTGGTTTTTTTATAAGCTCATCTTTGTTTTTTATCCTTTAACATTTATTCGATTGAAAATTGAGTTTCATTATTTTTTGCATATACTTTTTATAGAATTTTTCTCTAATTTCATGAAAGTTTTGGGTTATCTCAAATATTTTTATTGTTATTTTTTAGTTTTTTTTTTAATTATATTAAATTAATTGATTGAATATAAATATGGGATGCACTTAAAAGACTTAACTCGGGTTTAGGAAATTCGTCACATTTGCTTGGTTTCTTTTTTCTTTTTTGTGAAGCTCCAGTTTCTTTGGTTTCATCCCTTAACATTTATTCAATTGGAGATTGAGTTTCATTATTTTTTTTATTTGTTTTCTATAAAATTTATTACTAATTCTAAGAATGACCCGAGTTATCTTATATTTGTTTATATATTATTTTTTTCTTTTAATTTTTCTTTCTTTCAAATAAATTTTGTTTTTGAATTAGATAAAAGTAATTGATTAAGTATAAACATAGAAAGCTTGTTTCATAATAGTTTGTATTGTTTATTTTTTGAATTGTTAATTTGGTGGTGCATATAACATCTTTTGGTATCGTCATATAGTTTTCCACAGCGATGTTATAACTATCCTGATGAGTTCTTTATGGTGATTAGGTGATATCCACGATGAAACGACAGTGAGCTCGAATGGACTTTTATTTCATCTCCTCTCGAGTACAGTATTGATATATTTTTTTATGGTTGATTATTGCCTCTCTTATCTTCGCTTCATTTACTATCAGTATCTTTTTTTTTATTTGTATTGTTAATTTAACCAAACTTGTTGAATTTAATCAAGTCAATAGTTTAGATCATTGATCTTTCTTGCTTCTTTAAATACTATAACATCATCTAAGTATTTTTTTATGTTAAAAAAAAATCAACCCACTTAGCAACATAGCATAGACTGTCTATCTTGTTAACAAAAGTTAATCATGGGGAAACCACCATTCTATTCTTTATAAAGTATTGTTCGTTGAAATAATATATTTAAAAAAAAATTATCTTTTAACATTAGATTTATTATGAATTGAGTTTTATAATTTTTTTGGATTTGATTTTTATGAGATTATCATAGTTTTATGATTTAAATCCTAGATTTTGCTAGTAAATCTGTTTAACTCACGTTTTCTTGGATCCTTTTTGTAATTGAGTTTTTTTCTTTTTTAAATTTATCTTTTAATATTAGATTGATTGAAAATTAAATTTTATAATTTATCTCAATTTGCTTTCTATAAGGTCATTCTGGTCTTATGAGCCAAATGTAGAGTTTGACGGGTTAACCCCGATTGACTCTGTTTTTTTATATTTTTTTAATTGATTGGAAATTGATATTTATAATTTATTTTCTTTCTATTGAGTTATTCTAATATCATGATCCAAGTTTAACAAGTTGATCCGTGTTTAACAGGTTAGTCAAGGTTGATTTGGGTATTTTTTTCATCCTTTTTAATTGATTTTTTTTAATTTTGTTCTTCAACAAAAACTAATTAAGGAGGAGAAATCATTCTTCAACGAAAAGTAATGTTCATTAGAACAATATTTTTTTTTTAATTTTATTTTTTTAATTTCATA
The DNA here is from genome assembly GCA_015708895.1 of Populus ilicifolia. NCBI lineage: Eukaryota > Viridiplantae > Streptophyta > Magnoliopsida > Malpighiales > Salicaceae > Populus > Populus ilicifolia. The sequence goes on from SRLM01000018.1 coordinate 243,558, forward strand.
TAATATTAGATTTATTGAAAATTAAGTTTTATAATTTATTTTAGTTTTTTTATATTCTAGTATCATAACCTAGACCACGGATTAACCTTTTTTACTGAAGATTTTTTTGTTCTTTTTTTCTATTTCTATCCTTTAATATGTGGGTTAGTTGAGAATTAAAATTCATAATTTATTTCATTACAGTCTCAAGACTCGAGTCAAGGTTTGATGGGATGAGTCAATTTTTTTTTTGTAATTTTACTTTTTAATATTAAATTTTCATTGAGAATTAAAATTCATAATTTATTTTATATTAGGTTATTATGGTTTAATAATAAAGATTTAAAAGGTTAACCATGGTTAACCTGTATTTTTTTTTTAAAAAAAATTATTTTTTAATATTAGATTAATGAGGAATTATGCTTCACTTTGTTTTTATATTTATTTTTTATGAAATTACCTAGATCGAGGATTTTACATGTTAATATTATTTGATTCATGTCAATCTAACATGTTATTGTTTCAATATTATTTTTAATTTTTTTAAAATTTTTTTTATTTAAACTATGTATTTTTAATTGTTCAAGTTGTTTTCAAATATATCAAGTAATCTCGGTAATATTAGGTCAATTGTTACATTTCCTCCTCAAGATATATTAGTAATGGGTTAATATTTTTTTTAAAAATAATTTAACACTGAGTAAATGATCCCGTGTTATGCTAAATAGGAAAAAAAAAAAAACGGTACAAGAAGTGCATTGGGCTGCATGCCTCTAGTGTTGTCATGGAACAGGTGGCACTTAGTAAGCACGATGCAAGTCCATTGAATTTTCTACTCCTAGGTAGTTCGGAGGACCGCAAAACCTAATTCTTGTTAGGTTTCAATTAATTCTGTGCTCCACCAGACCCTCTCGTATCCTTGTCTGAATTAATTGTTGGCGGAAAAAAAGAGAAAGAGAAACGGAACTTTAGATCGCCATTTTATGTTATGATGATGGGAAAACTATTTTGACAATAGACTTAATAAATTAGGAGTCCCTCTTATGAACCGGCGAACCAGTTCTGGAGAGTGGGATTTCATGAACGAACTCTCTGTAGAATTCTGTGAATTTCATATAAGAAAACGAGGACATGGATTCAAAAAAAAAAAATGATAACAATTAAGCAATGGTGTTTCTCGCAAGCATTCACTTGTAGACGATAGCTATGTTCAGGCTAAAAAATATTTAAATGATGTTAACATGTTTTTCTAAAAAAATTATAAACTAAAAAAATGTTTTTTAAAATGAAATAAATCTATTAAATATAAAAAAATTCATAAACATCGATGGAGTCAATTTTAATCAATATATTAAACTTATAATTCAATAATTAATTTTGAGTTAACTTTTATTATCCTACTGGTAACCGAAACCTGGATTATAAAATTAAAATATCTCGATAAAAAAATAAAAAAATTATAAAATCTATTTTTTTAAAAAAAATTAATATTAATTTATATTAATTTTTTAAATTATGACCTAATTTACCAAGTAAAAAACACATGATGTAAGTGTTTTTGTTTCTAGAATAAAGTTGTAATTTTACTGTATTTAAAGACATGAAAAGAGTTAAATATCCCTTAATGTCAGTTTTTTAAAAATTGACGTAGAACACATGTATCCCATTAATTCTTCAATAACCAAACATAAATGCAATCAATAGCCAGGCATTTAATCTTTTCGGGAAGGAAAATAGAACAGTGCAAATGAATAGTGTTTTAAAATGCCCCAATTAGCTCTTGTTAATTCTTGATGAAGCAAAAATCCAAGAAAATTATCCCAATATACAAACTAATAAAAAGGCAAAATAATCGCTGTCCTTGGATCAGTATATGTATCTACATAGCAAATTATTAACAAAATGAAAAAGAAAAAAGTTAAAATTTGATACCGATGAGGTAAGACATGTCAAAAACCATGAACACAAAAGCTGCTCATGGGATTATATATAGCGTGGTGGAGTGGAATATCTATGGGTGAGATACAGTTCTCAACGATTAAAAAGATTCCATCACACCCCTTTCCCCCCGTCTTATTTATGCCGAGTGTGCTCACGATATGCTATATAAAATCAACAGCATGCGTGGTATGGGCCTATATTTATTATTTGTGATTCATTTTTCTTTTCGTTAAGCGAGAGAGAGATCCTCAGTTCAGATCGATCTTTAACTCTAGCTATCTGATGTCTGAGTCTGACCCAGCAATGTTCACGGGTGGCCTGAGCCCTGGTCATCATCTATGGAAACCTCAAGCAGAGTTTGATGAGTACACATATGTCTCCTTGAGAAAAGGCTCCCCAGTTGTAAGCAGTGCTGGAAGTGCAGTTATCGGCACTTCAGTTTAGATATGATGGAAAGTAGTGCTCACTTCTCAGAATCTGTCAATCAGTTGAATCTCTTAGCCCTATGGCTCCTTTTGTGGTTGAGCCGGCCTGAATTTGTCTTGCGTGGCTGGCTGGCTCTCTTCTGAACATCAGTCAGGTGAGATCTCAAAGTGTTTGCATGCCTGACGAACAAGGGTCTGGTGTGTTTCTGCAAGGAGGGCTTGCCTTCTCCTTTTCTTTCTCCGGCACAGGACAGTACTGTGTCTTTTTATTAATATCTTTTAGAATCTTAGTCGCTAGCTAGTCCCAGTAGTTGTGAATTGTGGTACAACTAATTATCTTTTGTAAATGGTAAACGATGAATGCAAAATCTCCTCAGCCCATATAACTGTACAAATTTCTGTCACCTCGTGTTTACAGACCTAGTCACAAGAACTATCCTTTTCTATCGTTACTTTATTTTTTTGGTATTTTTCTGCCCATTTGTTCATAAATTTTTAAAAAACTAAACGCCTACTGTAAATCAAGAGACAATGTAATGATTATTTTCTTATTCGCAGGATGGATACAGGTGTAATATAGTTTTTTCACCATGTCCATTACTCAGTATTGGTTTTGGCTGGGGATAAATAGATTTTTTAATTTTTTAAAATCACGTGCAATAAATAAATTACTTTGACATTTAAGAATTTTTTTGGTTTTTACGTTCTCTAAGCTCAATAAAATTACTAAATTATTCTTATTATAAGCAGATTTTTTTATTAGTTTTCAAGGGGTTTTTTAATATATTTTTAATTATAATCAAATTAATTAAGAAGCAAATTCATATTTTAATAAATATAAAATATTATTTAAAAATAAAAGTAGGTAGAGCGTGCATTACAAGCAGCAATGCATCCATCGTTTCATTGTGTTGAAGCGACAACCCCTCCTGTGTGTCTTGTTTACCTCCAGTTTAGCATTGATAAATTTTTATTATTATTATTATATTTGATTTTTTAAAGTTTAAAAAAAGCCATTCAATTTTTTTAATTTAGTTTTTTTAAAATAATTTATAAAATTGAATTTTTTTAATTTTATTACTCTTAAATTTTTTATATATTAGAGTTATTTTCGATTCTTTTTTATTATTTATTTAAAATTAATTTTTTTATGATTTTATTTTTTGTTTTATTTTTAAATAATTATTTTAATTCATTATTAAACATTAAATTGATTAAAAATTAAAATTTTTAATTGAGCATGATTTTATAATTTTATTTTTTATTGCTATTTATTTTACTTTAATATATTTTTTATTTGTTTTTATAGGGTCTTTTATTAATTTTAAAAATATTTGAGATTATTTTGGATCATTATATTTTTTATTCTTTGTTAAATTTTATTTTTGATTTAAATAAAATTAAATAATTAAATATAATCATAAAATATTTATTATATAATATTTTGTTGGGTTTTCTCTTAAGGCTGTTGATGTGATGATATGTATTTTTTTTAATGATGGAGAGTTGTTTGCTGCAT
>SRLM01000018.1:249660-397213 GCA_015708895.1 Populus ilicifolia
TATTTATATTTATTTGTTTATTGATTAGTGATTGCAAAATATTAGAAGAATGTTTTTTAACATATAGGGCTGTCTCTTATACACATCTAGATGTGTATAAGAGACAGGTGTTTGGTATTGCGGTAGATGTTGTGGTTGTGGTTTAAAAAAAGTTATTTTATAAAAAGTACTTTTAGTTGAGGTTGATTTGAAAAAATAGATATTTGGTTAAAATTGTGATTGAAATTGAAGTTGAAAAAAAAGTAATTTAATGTGTTTAGTTAAAAAAACTTTTAAAATTGAAGTTATAAAATAATTTTTAAAAATATATATTAATATTGATGATTTTAAATTTAACTATTATAGAATTAATTACTCTTATTATATCATGAAATAAATAATATTTTACATAAAATATCTTTTATTTTATTAAACTATTTATAATTAAAGAAATAAAATTAAAGAAAATTAATAAAATTAACACTTAAAAAAAATTAATAAAATTAAAAAATATTAATAAAAAAATTAACACATAAAAAAATTAATAAAATTAAAGAATATTAATAAAATTAACATTTTTAAAACATTAATTAAATTAACACTTAAAAAAATAATAAAATTAAATGAAAAAAATGCATGAACAGTACAAGTGAATTGCACTGTTCAACTGAATAGTACAATTAACGTGTACAGTGAATGAAAAACAGTATTTATCTGTTTTTTATTAACTGCGTTGTAAATATAAAAGTTATGAGGGATCCATATACAGTAAACTGATTTTTTTTGGTTTATCAAACAGCTATAAATTACGTTTTAATTAAAACGCAGCCGCAGCCACAGCCACGTAAACAAACATCTTTTTAATTTAATCCTAATCCAATTAGAAAAATTAATTTTATAATTATTTTATTTTAAGGTTTTAGTTTTAATATAAAATCAAGATTTTATATATGTAGGGGTAGAATCATATTTTGTTCCCCCACAAACCCTATTATAATAATGTACTAGTTTAAGAGTCAAAATCATAATTCTACCCCCTCATCTTCTTCCCCTTGCTATCAATAATGGGTTCGGCCAGCCAACAACGAGCTCTCCTATATGCCAAGCCAGACGTGCTAGTAATTGTCATCACTGCTGGTGGAGGCGTAACCACTACAAACCTAATTCGTTTCAGTATTTTCTGATCATATTTGAAAAAATCCAGCCAGTTCTAACATGTTGCAATCCAAACTATACTGCGATCAAGAACAAATAAACTTAAAGATATATTTAATTAATTTGTAAAAAGTATTTAAACCAATATAAATTTTAAAGAAACTAAAACTTCAAGAAGTGATAATAGAATTTAATCAATTTAATTTATATAAAAAAAATTTAATTCATCTACAACGCGGGCTAAATAATTTGCAATGATAGGCTAATTAATTTCACCATTAGAGACAATTTTGTACTTACTCTTTCTATTATATGATTTTATTTTGATAAGTATAGACTTACTATAAAATAAGATATCTAAAAATTTCTATAAAATTCTAGCTTACTAGCATAAAACCCTATATTAAAAAAAATAATTGCGGTTCACATGTAAGTAAAAAATTAAGTTAAATTTACAGGTTTTATAGGAAATAAAGCTTAAATATCTTTAATTAACTAGTTAAATATCTATTTGACCTTATAATATACCTAATTAATATATGTAATAGATTCTTTGGTTTAGTTTGAATTACATCATCACCTTTATTAACTTTTTAAAAAAAATTAAGATTAGAATTGGAATTAAATTTGATATAACAATAACTTGTACTAAAATTATAAGTAACTAAATCCTCAGTCAGCATCTATACCTATAAAGGGGTATAAATAAAAAATATAGAAGATGTCACAAAACTTAATTAATTTTTTGATAAGTCAAAGTAGTTTAATAAAAAACTAAAAAGTATAAACGAAACCTCATACATGATAATACTTGTTGAATCAAAGTTTGCCTCCCTAAAAAAAACTAAATACAAGCTAAATAATTCTATTTATAATAGATAAAAATATCATAAGAAATACTAGAAAAATAATAAAATAATTTAAAAAAAAATAAAAAAATCATAAATCAACTAAGAAACTAATACAATCTGTGCTTGATAGTTTCTAGACCTTATTGATATCCAATTGACCTGAAAGTTTAACTTAATATATAACAAGATATTTATAAATTTTTGATAAAGTTTTAGTCTAATCCAATGATTAGATAAAATATTATACTTGTTAGAGTAAAATTATGCATTAAAAAAACAAGTTTAAAATTGCTTGGTGAAATTAATTAGCCCACCGTTGCAAAATAATTGGGCTCATATTATAAATATATCAAATTCCTCTTGCATAAACTTTAGATTAATTAAGATTTGATCATTACTTATTGAAATTGTAGCATCTTCAAAATTTATCTTGATTCAAATACTCTAAATAAGCTCTTTAAATGAATCTTTAAGCTTCTTTGCACTTGATCTTGTAGTTGTTGAAACTTGCAATGGATCATTTGTTGTAATTTGGATTGCATTATAATTGTAACAAAAACCAAGAATTTTTTTATATATAAAATGACAATTTACTTTTGAGAAAAATAACTTTTACACATAAAATTAATTTACAATTAATATCAATAAAAATCAAACCATGCAATCAACTCTAGTAACATTGTTAGGTTTTTTAAAACACATAAATATAGTGGAAACAATAAATTATTTTCTTTTTAGGAGTTTCAAGGGTCTCATTGGACAATCCTTTTCGATACTAGATTATTGCATACCAAAAATCATCTCATCTTTTAACTATAATTCACATAAACCAAAATTAAAAAACATTATAAAAACTTTTTTAGAAAACTTCTATATCTTTGAGTGCTAACTTTCTTTTTTATGTTTGCAAGTGTTTCTCTATTATATTCTTCATAACTTATATAGTTTTTCTTTATACAAAATATGAATATACCATTTTATTTATGTGGAACGTTGATAACCCTATAAATAATAAAATATCAATTTGTTTCTTAAATAATATCATATATATTATTTCATAATATTTTTAAAAAAATTATTTTTTTAAGTCTCTGATTAATTTTTTAGGTCTAAAATTATAATTCTTTATATTAATTACATTTTAGTTTTTAATTTCTAAAACTTATTCACAAACAAGTCACATTTGATTAATTATTTCAATTTAATTTCTAACCAATAGTTCTTAATATGTATGATCCATTAAATTACTAATAAGTTGACTTAAATATAAATTATAATCCTAAATAAATAAAATAATTTAATTTATTATCAACTCACCAATTGATTGCATCATCTAACAAAGGGTTATGATCCTTTAAATATTAGAAAATTTATAAATAGTATAACTCAATTTTTTAGTGAATAGTTTCTTAATGCAATTATTATCATTTTATCATGTTTATTCTCAATATGATAATCATTAATCATCTGAATAAAATTTTAAATTTTTTTCAAATATAATTTCACATCATATAAAAATTTTACCATCAATACTATTTAAAAACATATAAAATATTTTTTTAATTCACTTTTAATAAAAAATCATCTCTTGATTACTCAAATATTTCTTATAGGATTAAAATATAATATTTTTTATATAAGATAACTTAATAATCTAAAGTCTGAAAATCACTCAAATATTTCGTATAGAATTAAAATATAATATTTTTTATATAAGATAACTTAATAATCTAAAGTCTGAAAATCACTTACATAACTATCATGTAAGTCTTTTTTATATATAAATGTAATATCTCTATACAAAATCCTTATACATGTCAATTAAATATACTTACCTTTCAACAAACATCTACATATTAATTTATATCTTTTATACCTCAAATCATAAGAATTATTATATATATATATATAATATAAGCATAACATATATAAATCTTAATAACTTCATTTTAATAGAACAAACAAAAATATTTAGGAAAAATAAACTTAAATACAATCAAAATCTTATAATTACAACACTTTTATAATTTCACTTATAAAACATTTGAACGTCAAGAATATTAAATTTATTAATAAAAAATTAAATTAAAAAAATTATTTTTTTATATTCATTAGATCCATTAATAAAAAAAAATAATAATAAATATACTTTATGAACAAGGTCAAAGTATCAAAGTAATGACTACTATACATATATTCTAACACACAGTATCGTTTCATCCCACAAACATGCCGCTGGGCGTCAAATTACTTCATGGTTAACACGTACGAACATATTCTTGTCATATGAAAGGCAACGGATTTAACAACAACACAAAAGTGTACGATGGAATCCTTCAAACAAACTAAGCCGATGGAAACAGAGGGGGGGGCAAAGTGGGAAAGGAAAGACCAGTCAAATGTGAGGAGATGTTCTGCACCTTCCAGTCAACTGTAAGTTGTACAGTGACTGACTGCGCACAACCGCCCCATCCTAGAAAGCCATAGAAAGATACCATCTAGGAAACTACATGTTCTATATCTCTTGCCATTTTCTTTTCTATTCACATGCCAATTTAGTGTCAAAGCTGCTCAAGCAGATAGCAAAAGCCTGGAATGCAGACAACGGATACCGGTAATCCATGGTGAACGTATCTTTGCCAACCTTACCGAATTGAAGAATCACCTTGTCATGATCAGATTGAGCAGGCTGCGAAGGTGTTGGTGCACCAGCAGCAGGCTGCGTGGCAGCAACAAGCTGAAAGTTCTTGACAGAGGCAACTGACACTCTCCCACGGAAATTAAGGCACCAGCACTGCAACTGTTCATGCCATCTTGGTGACTTGTTCCGGAGGACCAGTGGTCTCTCCTTTCCCTCCTCATCTTCTTCTCGAGGCCCAACAATGTTGGAGAACCGGGAACTACTAAACTCAGTTGAATTTTCAATTGATTTCAAGAAGGAAATGCTCCGAAATGAGTCTTCAAGGGAGCAAGGTAGGAGCTCAGGCTGGCCTGGGACACAACCACCAGGCTCAAGGGATGATACAGGGATTGAGTGCATGGTGCAGTGCATCCTTCTTGGGCCCCGGGTGCCAAGCACATTCAGCTCATATGTAACATGAGCAATGTTATAGCTGCCCGTAGGAACCTTTGGAGAGACTTTCTTTGAGTAGAACCTACGGCTTCGGCCAGGTGGAGAAAGCTGAGCATTATTATATGGGGGCTGCGTGTCATAAATTATAAATTTGGTTCCCAGAAAATTTGACCTGAAACAATAACAATAAGCATTTCAACACAATTCTGACACATAAGTACAACAATTCATTGAACTTTGTGCATTTAATGTTTCCTTTTGTGCGTTAGTCATTGCAGAATTTTTTTTTTTAATTAACATGGATGTTCAAGCTATCTTGCTCGACTAATCTCACCAGCCCTAAAGTTAAATACCATTGCAAAACTTCTTATAATGATACCTAAAGGTAGGAAGTCTTAAAAGCACCAACTCGCTCGCTTAACAAACCCTTGCAATAAATGGTTCATACCAATTGGACACCTTGACCTCACTAGAAAGGTCTAAATCAATTCTTCACTCTTATCTTTAAGATCCTTGATCAAGTAAAATTTATATGATGCATGAAACAATCAATAGTCACATTTCTGATGCATCTGCAGACAAAACAATTATCACCCCCTCACATGGAGAAACAGAAAGAAAAATTTAACCAAATCTTCAGCCTTGCTTCAGGTATCACAAAAGAAAAAAATGACATGGCTAAGCTGATATTTAAACTATAGTAGCATACTCATACACATGCATGCTAGCATGTGGCACCCATACACACTTAATCCTATACAATAGAGAAACAGAATATATTCCTAATAAAAATAAAAAAGAAATATACAGTTCAAGTTTACAGAAAAACTATGCAATGAGATTATTGACTATATAGCTAGGTAATAAGTACACCTTGGTCTACTAGACAATGGAGGTTGCTATATTATATTAGCTCTTAAGGGGACTGCCATGCATGGATTAGGCCAGTTTTGAACCCAAATGGAATGTTAATTAAACATATATTGTCTTCAAGTCATAACTAAAGGAAATTACCACTATCCAATGCAAGACTAGTATGACAATTGTAGCATAAATTTGGGGCATTAGCAGCTAATCAAATATCATACAGAAAATGCTCTCACCTTAGTTTTCCAATATATGCGCTGCTTGATTTTGATATGTTGTCTGCATCAATGGAAATTACATATTCTGTGCAAGTAGTTCTCCGAGAACGTTTTGCAGACAGAAGAAATTTTCCATTTTCAACAAGCAAAGCTGCAAAGCATTAAATTAATAAACAGAAAATTAATATAGAATACTATAGTAGATTGAGGAAACTTTGTGTCAAACAGTTTAGTTGCTGAATGAGAGTATTATAGTGATTTTTGTTATCTTTGGGGAGTAATAACTTAGATTGATAAAATAGAACTCGAGCAACAATTCAAAGAAAATCAAGAGGATACCTTAGAACAGCAGATTCAGTAGAAAGTTTCCAAAAGTTAGCTTGACAGATATTTTACAGAAGAACTTCTAACGCATAGCCATTAAAAAGAATTTGCTACCCATTTACACAACTGACTTTTGGAAAGAAGAAATTTCCTTTTCACTAAAATCATAATGCAAGTCACTTGCACAAACTAATTAATAAAAAATGTAAATCATTGAATAACTGTCTTTCCAGGCAGTAGGACAAACTTGATAGAAAGAAAACAAAACAGATAAAATAGAGTAATGTTACTTTAAAATAAACATTCAAGAAAACAAAAGCTGCAATTGTGTGTGTGAGAGAGAACACATCCGATGCATATCAATCAGGCATCTGGATCATGAAAACAACTTGCAGCAACCAAACTGGTCTCTTTGCAAAATAGAAAATGAATTGCAACTAATCAGAAAAAAAAAAATTGTGTCTAGCTGGTTAAATAACTGACAGAAGCCACTTCTAGTTGTGGCACAGTAATAAGAAGGCACCATTAATGCAACTTTAGAAACATGATTAAATGTCATTAACAATGACAAGTGGCGCACTATGCATCACTGTAGAAACCACAGCATCATGACACAACCAAATGCATGCAGGTAAAAAACATTCAGTACTTCCATCCATGAACACAAGAAAATAGAGAGAAGGAGATTAGGCTTGGTAAGTTAACTGCATACATCAATATAAGACCACTATTTACAAAACAGTTCACATAAAAGTCATGACAATCAAATGCCAAAATGTCAAGAGGAAAGCTCACCAGGGCTATGGCAAAGGAAAAGATGGTAAGTTAAGTTTGATTTGTCCCTCTTTATGAGACACTGGATGGTTCCATCCCTGGGCCCTGGCTATAAATGGATAACGAAAAAATTGTCAATTATCACTCTGTGTCATAGCAAACCCCATACAAAATAACTTTGTGCATCCACATGTTAATTCTCAGATAGAACCTTGCATAGACAGAACTTGGTTGAAAGGAAAACAACCTTATACAATTATGAAAAAGACCTCGTATAAAGATATTATAGAGGCAAGACAAAGCATGTACGAACCTCACCTGCTTTAGGGAAACAGGGAAGGTGATCTTCCCAGAGAACTCTGGACTTCTTACAATTTCTATACACATTTCCCTCCAAGCCCTGCACACAGAAGCACAAGCAACAACATGCTTGCGAGCAGGCCATGTGCCCTCACTTACCTCCAATCTCTTGATCACATCTCGCAGTAATTCTGGTGGAAGACCAGCCCAAGGACTATCCTGAATGACCACAGGCTGGTCAAGCAACTCACATGCTGAGCCATGAGATTTCCCTCTGAAATGACCTGGCAGCCTAACCTCAAAACTCCGTCTCGACAAGCTCCCAAATCCATCCCTCATATCACGAACTATACTACGGAATGACATTTTCTCTAATACAATGGCAGCCCCAAGTTAATGAACACTTGAAAACGGATGCTGCATAAAGCAATTTTACGCTTAAGCGGATGAAAGATTACTAAACAAGAATTCTACACAACAGAATCAAATAAAAAAGTTTTAAATTTCAGCGATAACTACAATGCTTACTAACCAAGAAAGAAGAGAGATAAGGGAAAAGTCACAAAGCAAGTAAAGAAGATTCCTATAAAAGAAAAGAGTCACATGGACCCAAAGCACCTAAAACACCAGACTTTTATCAGAAACGTCTTTTGGCGGGTTTTAAACTAATCTTTAAATCCAAGTTGCAATCAATTCAAATCTAACTTTCTTTTAGCACCCTCTCGCTCAAATTAAGATTCTCAACAAAAAGGAAATATTTATAGAACTATACCCGTTTTTTAATTACAAATTATGCAATAGGGAAAACAGAAAAGAAGCAAACTCATTTGTCACTTAACTCAAATCTAACTTCCTTTATTGTATAAATTTATCCAAATAAACAAGCAAACCATATCTCTAAACAGAAAAGACTTGGAATGGGTCTCACACATTTTGGATAAAAACTCAAAAGTTCATTTCTCATGAAGAAATTTAAGAACAAGTCTTAAAAACTCAAAAAACATAATATTATATGAAGATGCTAGAGCTTTTCTGTTTATCGAACGAATGTCATAAACTACACCATGGAGTTCTGCCTTTCTACTTTTATCACCTAATTTACTTTTTGGCCCCTAAATTTTGTTAAGATTTGGGGGTACCATTACATTTCAGGTTCGGAAGAAAATCTAGAGAGCAAAAGAAAAAACTAACCTTTTCAAACCCCAAAACTGATCAAATATCCCTTCTTCAACTCTCAAACATCACCGATCATCAAATCAAGAACAAAAATCACAACTTTCTACATGAACTCTGCAACAAAAACAACACTTCATCCTCACCAAAGCACCAATATCCAAAATGTTTAGCAGCACAAAGGGAAAAGCTTTGGAAGTTCAAGGAATCAAACAAAAAACAAAAGTTTGACCATCCCAGGTCAGAAAAATGAAATCCTGCGCAACCTAAAAAAAACACGACGAATGTGTCTTGGAAATTCGAATCAAAGACTTAAAATTCAGACATCTTTCCGGTAATCATCTCGAGAAGCAAGCAGAGAATCACCGAATCTAAGAAATATATATACATACATACATATAAAGAGGAAAAAAGGGAAACATAGAGGTGGAAGGTGGAAGGTGGAAGCACTAAAATAAAGCATGATAGCTCACCATTCTCCTCTACAGTCAGATCCTTGGCTTCACCGCACGATTTCTCTCTTTAGAAAAGTCTACGATGGCAGGCACAGACAGACTTTTTTGATTAAATCCAATTTACGAAATTAATGCTAGCATAGAGGCATGAGAAGGAGAATTAGCTTCCCTTTATTTTACTATTATTTTATGAACAGTACGAGTTGGTTTAAATTTAATTTAATATTATAGATAAATATAGCATGCCACTTTTGAAGTAGAAGCAGACTTGTAATAAATTGAACTGAAGTGGAACTTGTCTCTTCTCTTTATGATAACTTGCCTATCTTATCCTTAGACAAATTATCATTTTGGTCCTCGATCCACGATGCCCTTTACTTTTCGTTTCATTCATTCAACTGCCGTTATCAGGCTTCCTAACGGCGTTATGTGTCTCTTCCGGTAAGTATCGGGGTTGATCTAGCTACCATATGGGCCTATGGGCTACCTGGTTACACTCTGTTGGAAAGTGGGCTAATGACTATGGTCCTCAACACGCAGTTGCTACAATCCACTATCTCAGGCAGATAAGGCCCACTGGCTTGGTGAATTAACTGATTTCTGTTCATTTTAACCCAGTGGAAACTTGGCCTTGCAATTATTTTGGTCCACCTTGAATTCAAGAACTTAAATATCATTAGACTATAAGTTTATTAGTGATTGAAATTGGAGTTATGTGTTAATTACGTTTTCATTTTTAAATTAAAATGACCTCTTATTATTTAATATTTAAGTAATAAATTTTCACATGGTGTATACCCTAAAGGGCTATATATTAAAGGTTGTACATGGCATTTAGTTTTTTTTTTGTTTTTTTAAGAAGATTAATAATTCAATATCTATTGAAACAAAATTATCTTCTAATATAATTTTTATTTTTTATATAAATATATTTTTTAACAAGAAAAATTTTCTTCCTAAGCTATATTGTTTATTCAATAAAAACTGAAAGCAAATATGATAAATATAAAAAAACAATTAAACAATTTGAAATAAGGATAAAAAGGCATCTCTTTAATTAAAATTACTTCATCATATTAATGTGTTCCCCCTTTTATATTTTTTTTCCAGAAAAGTTGTATTTTAAATAGCAACTTGTCGTAACCATAAAGAAAAAATTTAATAAAAAATAATACTTTAATAATTTTAACACGAATGTATTTATAAGAAAGACAATAAATAAAATAATACAATACAAATATATTTTTTTGGCCGGAAACTTCTTTTCTTATTCATAAATGTTATTGGTGTTTTGAAAAAAAAATAGTTCAATGAATAGAAAGTGATGATAATTTGAAAAAAAAAATATTTGTAATAACTATAAAGACATGAACTTCTTTTTCATATGATATCCATTACAGTTAAAAAAAACCAGCATAGCTAGTTTATATCTAATAATTAACGAGATGGCTGTTAACACTAAAAGAAAAATGCTAAGATTATATCTGAAAGTAAATGTCATATTAAATGATATGTAAAGAAACAATATGTTAAATACATAATTTGAAGATATTATGAACTATTAAAATAACATATAGTATAAAGTATTCTTTAAAGATATTATGAATTGTTTGCATGAAACATGTTAGGAATTGTTAGGTTGTTGTTCCATAAACATTGTTAAATATCTTAATGCTAAATAACACTACCTAAATTGTTCTTACAAGTATATTTTCATGAAGTATTTATTTATTATAGAACTATTTACATGATATTCCATCCTTATTTTATTTTGTTACAAATCAGCCAAAAAATATTGTAAATGTCAAAATATTTGGCTTTCATTAGTGAAAGATAATATGTGTTGTTAAAGATGAATTTATTTAAGATTGATAGTTGATCCAAATTAATTAAAGAATTGATGTAGTTTATCTTATGGGATATAACTTGATTATTTATGTAATTATCTAGTTTGTTTGGATAAATAAAAAGTTCATATAGATTTTATTAACAAAAGATAAATACAAGTTATTTAAAGATAATTGTTAGGAATATATTTTTCTAAACCGCAAATAACAGTATGTTAATAGCATAATAAACTAGGAATCATGAAAATAATATTTTTATCTTTATCACATCGATATGTATATAAAAAAGGACATTCAAAAATGAGAGAAGCACAGAAAAGAGTGCAACACTTGCAATGGAGTAACAGTGTCTAAATATTAAAAAGTTATATAGAGTTTTGTAGTATATACTCTTAACATATGAGTGGAGTGTGAAGAAAGTTTTTTATGAGAATTGTTCGCTAAAGAGTTAGAGAGCCTATATACTTTTAATGGAAGTTCATGTATTAACTATTAACAATTGGATATTCTAATTAGGATGACAACAATTTGAAGATCTTCAAGTGTTATGGCAAGTTGTTGTGATAGAAAACAAAACAAAATGTTTCTTTAGATAGAAAAGATAGTGAAGTTTCAAAGGATTTGTAAGGCTATTTGTTTTTACGATTGGAACCGTGTTTTATTATTTTTTAAAAAAATTATTTTTGTTTGAAATTAATTTTTTAATGTTTTTAAATATTTTGATATGTTGATGTAAAAAATAATTTTTTTAAAATAAAAAAAATATTATTTTCATGCATTTTCGAGAGAAAAGATATTTTAAAAAACAACCGCTACCACACTTTCAAACACTATTATTATCATAAATATTCCTCTTGTAATCTTCTAAACTAATGAAAGTTGTCTATCCTTGATTTGGCTACCCTAGAAGGTTTTTTTTTTATCTTATGGGAACTTCTTCACTTTATAATGAAATGACTTATTCATTTAGGTTTTTTCAAACTTATATTTATTTGGTTATTGATAAGTTGTTGCAAAGTGTTAACATATTGCTTTTAAACATATAAGAAATAGAAACATGATATTCAACTAGTATTAGAGTAGGTTCACTCATTTTAAAGCGAGTTTTGTTTTTCATGTGAAACATGTCAAACATTGACTTTGCTACCACAATTCAACAGTGAGAACTATGTCTATTGAAATGTGAGGAATAAAGCTTTTCTCAAATCACTAGTCAAGAAAGTTTAGTACATAGTTGAGCGTGGTCAGACCAAGCCTGAAAATCTTTTTAAAAATTAAACTAGAGATGAATCCATTTGTTGTAATTAGAATAATAAAGATCTGGGTGCTATTTTCATAATAGTATCTCTTGATGAACTTAAAAGAATCTTCATATGTGAGACAGACAACGAAGTTTAAAATATTTTTAAAGTTACTTATGAGTGCACCTAGACAATGAGAAATTACAAATTATAAATGTTAACCTCAAGAATTGAAGAGATAAAACTATTGGAAAATGAATCTTTAAATAAGTTTTATGCAAAACTTAATGATATTCTAAATTCTAGGTTCAATCTATAAGAAAAAATAGAAAATTGGCAAATTATAAAGAAGATTCTAAGAACATTGCTTAAAGGATTTCAGCATATCAATTATAGAAGAAAGCAAAGATGTATACATTAACTAAGTAATGAATATTAAATATTGAATATCCTAATTTGTAATAACTAGGATATTTTTTTTAGCTTATGAACCTCTATGTTGAATATTTCACACATATAGTTATATAATAACATCTTATGCATAATTGTTTTTTGAATATATTTTGAATTGTTAAAATGCAACATACTATATAAAATATTATTTAATAATGTTATGAATTATCTACGTAAAACATGTTAGGAATTGTTAGGCTATTATTGTAGAAATGTTATTAATTGTTTTCATGCTACATAATATTGTTTTAATTTTACTTGTAAGTATATTTTAATGAAATATCTATTTGTGATTAAACTATTTGAACTATATGCATGCTAATTTATTCTTATTATGTTTTGTCATAAATCAACTAAAAAAGAGAAATATTTAGTCTTGATCGGTGAAAGATTATTTACGTTGTTAAAGATAAAATTTATTTAAGATTGATAGTACATCCAAATTAATTACAAAATTAGTTTAGTTTATCTTATGATATATAAAGTGATTATTTCTATAATAATCTAGTTTGTTTGGATAAATTGAAAGTTTAGATAAGTTTTATTAAAAGAAGATAAATACAATTTATTGAAAGATAATTGTCAGAAAAATATTTTTGTGAATCACAAATAACAATTTGTTATTAAAAAAACCACCATAAATGAGATGAGCATAGAAGAGAGTGCAACACAGGGTAAAGCAACACTTTCAACGAAGTTAGAGTGCTCAACTAGTTAAGAAATTATACAACGTTTCATAACATATACTTTTGATATATAAGTGAATTGTGAAGAAATTTCTAAATGAAAATAGTTCCTTATAGAGTTAAAGATTTTGCAAACTTCTATGATGAGTTTATGTGTTAACTGTTAGCAATTAAATGTTATAGTTAGGATGACAACAATTTAAAAATTTTCAAATGTTCTAATAAGCTACTATAGTAAAAGACAAAACATAGTATTTGTCTTAACAAGTAAGATAATCTAGATACAAAGAATTTGCAGTTATAAATACTCTTTTTTTATAATCTTTTAAACTAGTAAAAATTATCTATTTTAGGTTTGGTTGCCCTAAAGAATTTTTATCTTCTAAAGTTTTTTTCCAAAAGATTTTTTCTTCATAATTGAATAGTTTGTTCATTTAAGTTTTTCATATTTATATTTATTTGTTTATTGATTAGTGATTGCAAAATATTAGAAGAATGTTTTTTAACATATAGGGAACGTTCAATCTTTTTACACCAAGGAATAATTAAACCTGTGCATGCTAGACTTATAACTGAATCACTTATACTAGTTTATATATTTGTTTAGTAAGCTTGACAATCTTTTTGTTATAATTACAAGTTGATGTATTCTTATTATATTATATATTTATAAACTAAATATATTTTTTGTAGTCTGATTTTATTTGTAAATTTTGAACATCAATACCAAGAACAACGCAATCTATAAAATTGAACTTTGCTACAGTCAACACAATCCATTAACTATGCTATTTTTTAATTATTTTTTTAACTATGCTAGTTATCCACCTAAAAAAAAAGGGAACCCGGCACGTATAACTTTCAATAAAAAATTCGTTCGTGTACCCAAAAACCATCGACTTAAGGAAAGACAGGACAGTACCAAAACATCATTTAGCAGCCTTTAGCAGTACTTTGTGTAGCCAGGCCTTAGAAAAGCGGCTGCTGGTCAGAGCCTGTACGCTATGTCGCCATCTGGTTCCACGCCATGCCATGTTAGCCTGACCGCTCGTTTCACAGAGCAAGGAGGAGAACACAGTCGCTGTGTCAAGTGCCAACCGTTGAAGAACTTTAATTCCTGGGAATTAATTAATTCAATTATAAATGCAAGTGTGCACGTCTAGAGGAACCAAGATACCCTTTCGTCTCATCCCAGGTTACAGGTCCTCGGCAGCCAGAATTGCTTGATGATTAGACATGTCTAAACATAGTTTTGTAATATTACAAGAACGAAGTTTAACAATATATAAAAACATGATGGAATCATTCGAAGCAAACTAATCCAACTGAAACATGAGAAAAGGGTGACAAAGGAAAGACCCCTCCAATGAGGATGTGGTTTTTTGCACTTTACAGTCCACTATGAGTTGTACAGTGACTGCATACAGCTACGACCACCCCATCCTAGAGAGCCCTAAAAGAAATACCTTGCCAATTAAATGTTTCTATAGTCGATACCAATCTCTTTTTTTCTTTATTCACAAGCCAATTTAGTGTCAAAGCTGCTCAAACAGATGGCGAAAGCCTGGAACGCAGACAAGGGATACCGGTAATCCATGGTGAACATATCCTTACTGACCTTACCAAACTGAAGAATGATCTTGTCATGATCAGACTGAACAGGCTGTGATGGAGTCGGTGCACCAGCAGCAGGTTGCGTTGCAGCAATAAGCTGGAAATTCTTGACAGATGCTACTGTCACTCTCCCACGGAAATTGAGGCACCAGCACTGCAACTGCTCATGCCATCTTGGTGCCTTGTTCCGAAGAATAAGTGGCCTCTCCTTTCCCTCTTCATCTTCTCGAGGCCCAACAATATCAGAGAACCGGGAACTGCTAAACTCGGTTGAATGGTCAATTGATTTTGAGAAGGAAATGCTCCTAAACGAGTCTTCAAGGGAGCGTTGGTGGAGCTCAGACTGGCCTGGGACAGACCCACCTGGCTCAAGGGATGATGCAGGGATAGAGTGCATGGTGCAGTGCATCCTTCGTGGACCCCTGGTGCCAAGCACATTCAACTCATATGTAACCTGAGCAATGTTATAGCTGCCTGTAGGGACCTTGGGAGAAACTTTCTTTGAGTAGAACCTGCGGCTTCGACCAGGTGGTGAAAGCTGAGCATTGTTGTATGGCGGCTGTGTGTCATAAATTATGAACTTCGTACCCAGAAAATTTGACCTGAAACAATAACAATGAGCATCCCAACACAACATCTGATGCAACAACAATTTGCAGAACCAACAATCCAATCCAAGTTCATTTGATATCTGCAACCATGCGTTCACAATGTTCCAATGGTGCAAAGTCATTGCAGAACTTGCTATAAAGATATCCATAGTATGGAAGCCTTAAAAAAACCACCTTAAATGCTTAAAAAGTCCTTGCATATGATTCACGTGAAGCAATTAACATCAACCACAGGAAACAAACTACCATGGCCTCCCAGGCATGGTTCAAATTCACAAGTCCAATCTTTAAAATCATCAACAAGTAAAGTTACATTAGTATTATGATACACGAAAAACCATCCTTAGTAGTTACATCCTCCTGGCACATCAGAAGAGAGAACAATTATCAGCCCTTCCCATAGAGAAACTCTAACCACACTAAACAAAAACTCTAAACCTGATTTGTAACATAGTTTAAGGAACTTCAACATGAACAGAATGATGCTAATTTTGCACTTGAACTAAAAGCATGTAAATATTACTTCTACACAGCTAGTATTTGGTGCCAAACACCAACTCCTATAACATAGACAAATGTAATATATTTATAATACAAATAATACGGAAAATAAAGTTCAGATAAAAAAAAAACATGGATTATATGGCTTGGCAACAAGGACACCTTGTCTGGTAGATAATGGAGGGTGTTTGTTAATGTTATACTATATCGGCTCTTTAAGGGATTGCTGTACAGGAATGAAGGGTGCTTGGGAGTTGGGATCCATAGAAAATTTTAACTATAACTATATTCAATCTTCACGTCCAAAAAGGGAATTACCCTATTTTCAGGCAAGACAGTGCAGACAACAGCTGGTCAAACTTAGGACTTCACCAAGTCAGCAAATATTGGCCTTGAAATTAACTCTTACCTCAGTTTTCCAATATAAGTGCTGCTTGATCTTGATATGTTATCTGCATCCATGGAGATAACATACTCTGTGCATGTAGTTCTCCGAGTACGTTTTGCAGACAGAAGAAATTTCCCGTTTTCAACAAGCAAAGCTGCATGGGCATGCCATTAATCAACAGAATGCTCGTATAGAAGATAGCAAATTAGGAAAACTGTGTCAAACAGCTTCAGCAGCTAAATAGAATATTACAGGGATTTTTATCATATTCAGGAGCAGATAACTTGGATTGAATACAAAAATAACTGGACAAGGCATTGGATTCAAGAAAGCTCATGAGGACACATTTAATAGTGAGAAAAGTCAGCTGACAATACAAAACACCACTACCTCACATAAGAGATTCAATTAACCACGATTTACAATGTGCTTGGACATATACGTGAGTGTCCGTGCGTGCACACACACGAGTGTGTAAGCAAGTCAGAGAGGACATCAAGAGCACATCAATAAGAAATTTGGAATACCGATACAACTTGCAACAACCATGCTGGTTTCTTCACAACAGAGAAGATGAACCACTAAAAATCAGAACTTTGCTTCTAACTGGTCAGTTTGACAAATGGCATGAAATATGATATTTGTTCTGTTAGGAAGAATAAGCAGCGGGACTATGCATTGTGGTAAAAGGTTTAGCAACAGCAAATTATCCAGTTACATCAGCATAAGATCATGATTTACAAAATAAAGCAGAGATAAGCTCACCAGGGCTAAGGCAAAGGAAAAGATGGTAAGTTAATTTTGATTTGTCCCTCTTTATGAAGCACTGGATAGTTCCATCCCTGGGCCCTGGCTGTAAATGGATAAAAAAAAAAAAGATTTTTATCGATTATCATTTTGAAACACACAAAATCCTTCATTTAGATCCATTTGTTTATGCT
Source organism: Populus ilicifolia (assembly GCA_015708895.1). NCBI lineage: Eukaryota > Viridiplantae > Streptophyta > Magnoliopsida > Malpighiales > Salicaceae > Populus > Populus ilicifolia. Next base: position 267,112 of record SRLM01000018.1, read on the forward strand.
CGGGTAAACATCTTGCAGATACAAAAGCCAGTTAAATGCACTGACAATATAAAAAATTCTTTAAATATTGATATTACACAGGCAAGAATAAAAAGCAAAGATGTTACCTGCTTTAGGGAAACTGGGAAAGTGATCTTGCCAGAGAACTCTGGATTTCTGACAATTTCTTTGCACATTTCTCTCCAAGCCCTGCAGACAGCAGCACAAGCAACAACATGCTTGCGGGCAGGCCATGTGCTCTCACTAGCCTCCAACCTCTTGATCACATCCCGCAATAACTCAGGAGGAAGACCAGCCCAGCGACTATTTTGGATGACCACTGGCTGGTCTTGCAGCTCACAAACTGAGCTATGAGATTTTCCTCTGTGATGACCTGGCAGCCTGACCTCAAAACTCCGCCTCGACAAGCTCCCAAACCCATCCCTCATGTCACGGACTATACTACGGAATGACATTTCCTCTAATACACTTGCAGAATAAGTTAATACACACTTCAATTCAATGTGATCGCATGAATTATATTTTCAGTCAAGTGTATGGATGATCACAAATCAGAACACGAGTGCGCAACTGCAAATCAACAAAAAATGTTTTAAATTCCAGCTATAGCTAAAACGCTTACTATAAAAAAGAATAGAGATAGATGACAGACAAGGGAAAAGCACCAAGCAAGTTAAGAAGATTCCTATAAAAGAAAAGACTAAATGGAACAAAAGCACATAAACTGTCAGTTATGTTTTAAACTAACCCTTAAAATCCAAATTGTAATCAGTACAAATCTATCTTCCTAAATAGTACACTCTGGTTCGAATTAAGAATCTCAAAAAAAGAAGCAAACCCATTTGCCACTTAATTCAAATTCTAACTTCATGAATCATGAGAACTTATTCAAATAAAGACTCTAATAAAAAAAAGTGCGAACCATATCCCCACCGCCGTAACTTATTTTTTTTAAGAAAAAAAGACTTTAACTAGGTCTTAAGTTAGGGTTCATAAATAGCAGAACCACCAGAACATTTTGGATGAGTTCTTCCAAAGTATATTTACAACAAGAACCAACCCTCAACCCTGAGCTTCTAAAGCTTATCTGCTGAAAAAAACCTTCAAGAAATAATCACTACAGTTTATCGAGTGACGTAGTCAGCAACACGAAGAGGGATGGTGCCGTAACTTCTGCTAGTACCGAGCTTCTTCCTTGTTGTCTTAATTTTTTTTGTGAAAATAAGAAACGAATATCATCGGACTAGAATTCTAACATGTCTGAACTCTCAACTAGGCATTTCAGGTTCGAGTAAAAAAAGAAACAAACTTTTATACCACAAAAACTGATCAAATATCCATTCTTCCGCTTCTAATCTTCACCGATCAGCAAAGATCAGAACTTTTTCATACAACTCTGCAGCAGAAACAACACTTTATCCTCACCCGTTTACCAAATTTACAAATGTTTACATTATATAAAAAAAGAGTCCAAATGTTTAACAAAACATGAAAAGAAATAGCTAAAAAAGTTCAAAAATCACGATAAAAAGCCACCTTTATTATCCCAGGTCAGAGAAAAAAAATCTCTCACCAATTATAAAAATAGAAAGAAGAAATTGGGTCCTTATTTCTTGTCAAAGACTCGAAATATGGACTTTTTCTTGGTAACTTTCTGGAGCAAAAAACAGAAAAATCTCCGAATCTAAGATACAGATCTTGAAAAAGAAACCAAAATGAGAGAGTAACAAAGACAGAGAAGTAGAAGTACACGCTGTAGAGCATAATAGCTCACCACTCTTCCTCTACTGTGACAGATCCTTACCTTTACAACACCATCGCTCTCCCTCTATCTGTTTTCTCTCTCTTGTTTCTCTCTCTAGAGACGGCTCCAACAGCAGGAACGGGCGGACTTGAAATTTGATTAAATCAAGTTCATAAGAACAAGCACGGAATCGGGAGTTAGCTTCGTCTTTAAGATGTCCCTTTTTTTGAATGCAGAGGAGCACTTGTAATTAGTTTAACTATTTTTTTTTATTTGTTTAATAATGCGGTGCCTTTCTTTCTTTTGTCAAATTATGTTTTGGTCCTCGAAACAGTTGAACTTAATTTTCGACCATTAACGCAGACCTTCGTCCCTCTACTTGTTTCAAAGCGTTGGTTAGATTCATGTGTTAATGAGATGATGTCAGTGAATTTGGATGGTGTTATTATTTTCTGTACATATATTTAGAAATTAATTTTTGGTATGATCTATGAAGCTAAAACGTGGATCTCACTTACCTTGTCCAGCCCTCTCTCAGGAGGCATGATGTTTTTAAAAAAAGCTGAATAACTAATAAATTATTAGTCTAGAGAATAAAGATGAAGGGATGAAATTGGTGAGAAATTTATCTCCTCCTCCTCCTCCTCCTCCTCCTCCTCCTCCTCCTCCTTGTCTTGTTGTTGTCATGAAATTTACCTTTGCTGTTAGTTACTTTAATAACTGCATTTTCTTTCTCTTGCATTCATATTAATTTATTGTACCGTATTTCAAATCAAAATTTTTAAAATTTAAAAGAAATGTCACGAACATAAGGAATTTTTCAGGAATGTTACTAAATTGAATTAAAACAAGTAAATTTGGAAACATCTCCCTTCCTGTTCTAATTAAATTAAGTAGAAACTAACCCAACATGAATTAGTTTATTTCACGAGTTTAAAAACAACTAGGTAAAAACTTCAAGACAACAAACTTCAAAAACAAAATATTGAGACAAAGTCACATTCAATCGATTCTAGATCACTCCGCAATTTAAGTCATGAATTTTATTAGATTTAATAACTTTATTATTTTTATAAAAAAATTATTTAACTATAAGAAAAAATAATAGATGTTTGTAAAATCATGCACTAACCCTAAAAATAATATTTATCTAAGATTTTGATAACCTTATAACAAATAAATCATCCAATCTATTTATCAATCAATCTAATACTATAATAAAAAAATTCAATTAAAAAAATTAAAGGATCAAAAACAAAAACAAAAAAAACATATTGAATTTGATGGGTGAACTCTTTAAACCTATGAATTAGGTAATCTAGATCAACATGTTAAAATCGTGCGTTAGGTCATGAACTTTATTAGGATTAATAACTTTTTTTTATTTGAAACTATTATTTATTTAACTATATTATTAAAAAATAAACAATCACAAAATCATGCATCAACTCAATAACAGAATCTTTTTTAGAACATGATAAGCTCATATAAAGGGTTCGTTTGTTTACGCAATTTGCAGCCTTTTAATAAAGAAAAAAAGTATTATATTGGTTATGGGTCTCATTTTTTTTGCGTTGGAAACATAGTTAAAGAAAAGAAAGGATTTTTTTTTATTACACTGTTCATATAATTACATTGTTTAATAAATGGTACAATTAACCTGAACAGTGTACAGTTATACATTGTTTATCATGTGAACAGTGTAAGAGAATTGCACTGTTCACTTAAAAAATAGTGAATAGTACACTTTTGTTGCACCGCGTGAAGGTTTTTTTAGTGTGTTAATTTTTTTTTTAACGTGCTAATTTTTTTTAACATTTTTTAAAACTAGTTTATAGTGAATTTTATACCTGATAACATTTTATCTAATTTTATTACATGCTAAAAAATTATGAAAATTATAGTTCTTGTCGGATGTATTTTGTATATAATGAAATTGTAGATAGTTTCATGAAATAATAAAAAATATTTTATATAAAGTATGATTTATTTCATGATTTAATAGCAATAGTTAAATTCATAACATTTAAATTAAAAATCATCAATATTAATATATATTTTTTTTAAATTATTTTATAACTTTGATTTTAAAAGTATTCCTAATCAAATACATTATATTACTTTTTCTTCAACCTCAATTTCAACTATAGTTTTAACAAAACATATATTTTTTCAAACCAACTTCATCTAAAGATACTTTTTATAAAATAATTTTTTTTCAAATCACAACCATAATAGTTACTGCAACACCAAACACACACAAAGTGAAATGAAACAAATTATAAAATTCAATTATTAATCAACCTGTGAACAGATTTGTAAACTTTCTAAAATTTAATAACATGGTTTTTTAAAAAAGTATTTTTAAAAAACTATATGATAAAAAATAAATGATCATGAAATTGAGTTTAATTAAAAGAAAAAACAAAGGGTACTCTATCAAACCCGTGAATCAGGGCAACCACGGTTACCCCACCAATCTAACAAATCAAGTCATTGTCTCCATAAAACTTGATAACTTAGTTTTTTTAAAAAATACCATTTTTTATCTATCTATTTCTCTTTAAAAAATAAATCATACCATGATGCCAGGGTATTTTTTCAATATCATTCCAATATTAAAATATTTTTTTGATACCACTATATCTATAGAAAAAACAAATTAAAATAAATTATCAACTCTAAATTCCAATAAGCATATAATATAAGGACTTAGTAAAAAAAATCAATAACCAAAGAAATAAAAAGGATCAAGAATAATTAAATAAATAGATAAATATTGTAGATTACTATTGTAATCTACAGTGTTTATAGGTGTAGGGGAACAATTTTCCCCTCGTATCTTTTAGCTTTTGTTATTGCTTATATGACCCGCATTCTATTGCAAATCAAATAAAAAAATTGAACATAAAATGATATTCAGGCAACACAATTGCATTTTAAAAAACGGAGAAATACAAGTATCAAACAAGAAAAACTAATCTTGAATGATGAAAATAAAAGGGAAAATAAGCTAAGAAAAATGATACAAACCTATGTTAGCCTATTAAGCCTTTGACCCGAGTTAATTGAGCAGAAGCAACAAAATTGAAAAAAAATTGAAGCTCAATCTTCAACTAATTAAATATTAAAAAATAAAATTAAAAAAAAAACTAAACACGAAAAACAAAAACAAAAGGTCATTATAAGACAAAAAAAGCTTCAGCCCGTCTAGGTCAACTCACTAAACCCGCGAGTTAGATTATGAGATCAAGATAGCCTAATAAAAAGAGAAATAAAAAATATCATTAAACCTATTTTTTTAAAAAAAATGTTGAATCATGAGATGTAAAAAAAAATCAATTTTAAATGTCAACCCTTATCCTAAGCCATTTAATTGGAAGCACCAAATATAAAAAAACCATAAAGATCAATTATCAATAAACCAAATAATGAATAAAGAAATTTTTAAAAAGTCAAACACGTAAAAGGATAAAAACTAGTGATTAAAAGCAAAAAAAAAAAAAGGTTTAAGCCCATTCAAGTTAACTCGCCAAATACATGGATCAAGTCATGAGATCGATATAATCATAGGAAAAGAAAAACAAAGAAAACCATGAATTCTATTTTTTTTAAAAAAAAATAAACATCAAGAAATGAGATTAAAAAAAGTTCAAGCAAAATAAAGTGAACCAATATTAACTTATAAAACTCGTGACCCAGACATTTTGATTACAAGCACCAAACTTGAAAAAATCACGAAGCTCAAATTTTAATAAATCGTATGGTGAAATTGAAAACAAAATCACAAAAAAAGATTCCAAATAAAAAGAGATACTAAAAGAATGAGTATTAATGTGAAAACCCAATAAATTATAATTTGAACAAAATAAAATTTTGAATAAATTAAATAAAAAGATTTTAAGTATTGTAAATGGACACAATTGAATAAAAAATATGATGTTGTGGTGTAATTAATTAAAAAGAGGATTTAAGTGACAAAAATAAAAATTAATGAGAGAAAATGTGTAAATAAATAAAATCTAGACCATAAATACTCTAATTTTTCTCTTTTTTGGCCTGGAGTGTGCTGTCAAAAGAGATAGAGAAATTATGTGATTTGTCTACATAAATTTTTGTTAATTTCACCAATTCAAGTGATTAATTAGAGTGATTAATTTAGTTAAACAAAAGAATGATTTTAAGGTGGTGAGTGTTTTGGAAGAAGAAATTCAAACTAGGGTTTGAAGAGGAATGAAAAGAAAATTTGATTTTTTTCTTATATTCTTTCCTTAAATTCTTATCAAAGTGAGGTGAATCAAAGTGAGGTAAATAGTATGCTCCAAATGATTTATTCCTCTAATTTTATGTTTGATAAAGGATTATATAGAATTGAAATTATGTGAAATTGCGAGATTATGAGAATTATGCAAATTATGATCTAACCATGTTAGAATGCATGCATTAAGATTGTGTAAGTGTTTAATTTTAAATAAAAAACAAAAATTATTTTCTCTCCTTTTTATTGAACTTTGGCTAGAGGAGGAAATAATTAGGGAGTTTGAAGTTTTGATATAATTTCCAGGAAAATGTGGGAAGAAATAAGTTTATAAGTATTGTTACTAAGAAAGTAGTGAGTATTTTTCAAAGAGAAAAGAAAAAAATAAAATAAAATCTTTCTAACTTTCTTAGGTTGATTTCTGTTAAAAGAAAAAAATTAGAAGGAAACAAAGAAGAGTTTTGATAATATTATTGAGGGATCTTGCCCTATGAATGATAATTGACGTTGATAAGTTAAATTGAATAATAACTTTTATAAATAAATAAATGAATGTTTTAGTTAAACTTAATTAAAGGTGTTGAGTGCGTTCAACAAATATGTAATTGATATTAGAAATTTTACCGATACCAATAAATAAAAATAACGTAGTAATTTGTGTTGGTATAAAAGAGGTCACGAACCTAACCAGTAACAAGGACTTCTCCACGCACACAGACACTAGATAGGTGTTCGACACCTTGAATTAATTAATTAATTAATTTTTTTATTGTAGAAGAAATTTTATAGATTGTAAATTATAGTGTTGTTTACCAAAAAAAAAAAATACCTTGGTGAATTGGCAAGCCTTGAAAAATTATATCCTGGTTACTGGAAATAATAACATGGTGAATGGGCAAGTCTTGAAAATTATTTTCTGATTATTGAAAACTATTTTCTAGTTATTGAAAATAATGCCCTGTTGAATGGGTAAGCCTTGAGAATTATTTTCTAATTGCTAGAATTTATGTCTGGTTGAATGATTATATTAAAAAGATTAATTTATAAATTAATGGGACAATCACTCAATATAAAATAAATTAATTGTAAAACTTTGAAGTTAAATATGCTAGTTTGTGGGGGGATACTCTTGATATTTTTATTTTAGTAGATTTATCTCTATATCTACAAGAGAATTTATGAAATTATTATTTTTTTAAATAAGATAATTTATTTGATGATATGAAAAGTCACTTTAATGTATGTGAATAGTTAGTCCTTAATTAATTACTTATTGGAAGGTGTGATTTTTTAATCATGTTTTACATGATTATGTTTCTAGGTACATTGCACCCTTGATCTGTAAAGTAGATGCTATGATAAATAATTTTATTATACGATTAATGTAATTGAAAGAATTAATATTTTGTTGTAATATACTCTCATATCTAAAAATAGTAATGTTTAACCTGTTATCTTGTGTAGGATGTAATTTATAATGTATTTATTATTAATTTGAATTATGGTTAATTGTATATATATTTTGAGCACAAATACTTATTTTTTTAAAGGTAAGAAGACAATGCATGTAATGAATTTATTAGCCTTTATCACAATATTTTATAGAAAATAGATTTGAAATATTGAAATATGCTTGAGTTTCAAAAGTCCAAATGATGAGATGAATATTATGATTGATGTTACAGGTTGAGAAATAATCGAGTCGATAATTTGGTATCTAAAAAGTACAAAGAAAACTTTGTTGAAATTTCAAGAAAATAACATATATATATATATATAGAGAGAGAGTTATTACAATTATTTTTTTTAAATAAAAGGATGGATAGTTTTGGATTGAAAAGCTAAGAAAACACAAAGGTGATTTCAAGACAAATCAAACATGGTTGTGGAAGGGGAACAATGTTGATGTGTGAAACAATTTTTTTTAATAATATCTATAAATATTAAATCATATAATATCTTCTAAACTAACTTGATAATTACCAAAACAAAGAGTATAAATATAAAAATACCCTTAAATATAAGCCATAACAAATCCAATTCTACAACGTGAGTCATTTAACTATTCATTAAAAATAAAAGAAATAAAAAAAAACTTTGAACATAAGCTTTATTTTTTTTCGAATCCAAGCATATAATATGCTATTTTTATTATGCATCATGGAATGAAAAGATACCATTACCCTTTTAAATTTTGAAATATCAAATGGATTATTGTGAAAACCATTAAATTACTATGTACAGTGATTTTTGGGTTTTTAAAGGTAAAATAAACATTTCACTTAAAGCCTAGAAACACCATTTATTTCCTCAGTTTTTTTCACTATAGTCTCTTGTTTTTCAATCTCACACTCACCTCGTAAATTAGTTTAATTTAGTCTGTAATTTTGTCTAATTAGGACTAAATTAAAAGAAAAAAAAGGATGAAAATAAAGAATGTGAATAGTGCATTCATAGTGTCTTCTGAGAAGATTCATAATGTATTCCGTATAATGAATTCCCCACACTTTTATATTTACTTATAATAAATATAATGTGAAATCTCTCTTTTCACTTCTTATGCCTACATGATGCAGTTAAATTATTAAAATATTTAAACTAAAAAAAAAGATTTCAAGGACATAGTTTCATTAAAAAAGATTTTTTATGGTTTGTACCTTGTGAGATTGGATTTTTCATGTAATATTTATTTACACTTAGTTATTGTTTCATTAAAAAATATTGACAGCAGTATTTGTTATATTTAATTAACCTGTATTATTACAAGTTATTTTTTTCATGTTACTTGCTTTTTATATAATATACTTAAACAAGTTAAAACTTTAAAAAAACTTAAGCAAGGTTATCATATTTTGGTTAGAAATGTTAATGATAACCGATTCAATGTAAATAGAAGTGGCAGCATAAATCAGACAACTAAAGGTGTAGTTGATAAAATGTTTAACGCAGGGACTCATCTGTCTTCGGTGGATAAATACATGGGTCGATCTAGGGGCTTTCCGTTTAGTTGAATGCAATGCGTGGCTGACCACCGGCGTCTGTTCATGTTACCGTGGGCTCGCCCGGGTTTTCTGCTTTTCTTTTCACCCCGGAACAGTACAGGGGAGCATGCAGCGTACATTAGAATGGGAATTCGATAATATTTTTTGGGAATTCAATAAAATTAACCATTGATCCTACGTGTATCTATCGGCACCCTCACAAAAAAACTCTGTTATATATATATATATATATAGACATATTCATTTGGTAATTAGGACGTTCCAGCTAAATATATGAAAAGTGATTGATCATGAATTCTGTGGTTCAATATTCAAATCCCAATACTCACCAAGTCAGAATTGAACCACGAATATCCTATAGCTAAAGAATCTATTCATAGCATCGATGCACAAAGAAATATTTCCCTTTTTTTTTTTTATCTCTTCAAGGTTGAATTATGCCCGGCCTGGATCTTGATGGCATTGTTGGCGCTTGGTGGGAGTTGTTTTATGGTTACGTGTGTTTGTGATTTTTATTGTAAAGTTTTTTTTTTATAAAATATATTAAAATATTTTTTTTGTACTGTGATCCAAACGTTGTTTTTCTCTAAATTTAAATATTTTTTATTTTTAAATAATTTTAATGTGTTAATATAAAAATAAATTTTAAAAAATAAAAAAGATTGTTCTAATGTATTTATAAAAAAACGCACCATAAAATATAATCCCTGGTACGCTACCAAACATTCAGGCTTTAAATTATGTTTTTGTTTTGTTATTCATTTATTTTTGATAAAAATAATGAGATGGTTCATGCGAGAGAAATAATGGCATGGAGCACGCTGTCATGATGGAGGCCCAGTGGATGATGTTGAATGACTCTAATACCCATGACTACAAAAGAGTCCTTGCTAGCCAGTAGCCACCAGGCCTCTACAAAAGAGTTCATGCCGGGAACTGCTTTTGAGGTTGGGAACTTGGGACTTGGGAGACCGCAACCCAACGGAAGACACGCAGTGGTCTAGGTTTCTCTTTTCTTTTTAAACAAATCTAATTAACGGTCAACACATAGCAAAAGACTATTGGAAGTGAATTATTTATGATGATTTTCTTCTATATTATCTTATTTTTACTTGCATAAAAATGTGAAAACTATATGTTAATTGAGTTATAGTTAATTACTTAAAAATGTGATATTCTCAAGAATACCAGAAAAAATTAGAAATACATGGCTAGAAAACTTGGATTCTAAGTATTGTTAAAAAAATTATTTTTTTTATTTTTAAATTGTTTTAATATATTAATATAGAAAAAACTCTAAATGTTTTTTTATAAAATCAGCCAATTCCAACCGTTACCAACCCTTTCGAGGCAAACAAACCACTGACATTTGCGGGTACCTTTTTTGACTTGGCGGTGAGTGTTGGGATTTTAGACATGGCGGATCCAAGGAAAGCTAGATTCCTCTCTCTCTCTCTCTCTCTCTCTCTCTTTTTCGTGAACACATTTTTATCCTTTTGATAAAATCATGGCAATTACATAATTTTCCTCTTATTGTTAAATTTTTTTCTTTTTATTACAGTATTATAAGCATATTATGGTGAAATTTTATATTATTCCTAGATTAAATATCAACTTCTTTCTTATATTAGGTGGAAATATTAAGGGGCTTATTATGAGTTTTCTTTTTCATTTTTATATCTATTTTTTCCCCTTAAAACGAGTCTATGGATTGTATTCACTTTTGAAAAAACATAAAATTGATCAAAATTAAGATTGAAATGACAGTTTCTCGGTTTATCAGTAAATAAATCTTTGAATGAAAAAAGGAAGAACTGTGAATACCTGTAATTTTTAATTTTAAGGTCGGGCAATAGTTTAAACAATGTCTTTTATTTTACCCATAACAAAGAACCTAAGTTGAGAAAAAAGCTTCCTTAGCTGGTACTTAATTAAGATGTTGTCTGTTGAAACAGCACAGATAACATTTTATAAAAATTAATTTTTAAATTATTTTGATATATTTATATTAAAAAATAACTGCTATCAAATAAAATTATAAATATTAATGTGACTGCGAGCCCTTTAAATCGCCGGCCAGATGATATGCTGTAGAGGCGGTAGGCTTATACAAGTTATTATAATGAGATCTCTTGATTTCTACATGCAATTGCAGCCATTTTTTATCTGCAAACACATCATGAGTTAGTATATTATAAGCACGAGTGCTTCGCATATGATTTCTGGGAAAATTCCGTGAACCTTCTGGAAGATCCGTATCAGAAAAGTCATAGACAGCAGGTTAGGTCGAGGTGAGCCGTAGCAGGACTGACACGTGGAAGTAGTCGCACCTGGCAGCAGTTAATTCCAGAAAAAGAAATAAAAGAAATGGCGGGTAAATTGGTAGGTGGCTTGGTAGAGACGACGGGGAAAAATGCTGTGTTCATTGGAGAACGGTGAGCGACAAGAAGTTTAACCAACTAAATTCTGTTTATCTCTTGTTAGAAATCTTTAGCTAACTTCTACCAGTGAAAAGGATGCAAGTGGACACCACCTCGTATTGAAAAGGGTTCCAGCATTATCTAAAATTTAAAAACAATTGCCAGTGAAATGTCAAAGTGTTTAGTAATTTCATTTAAATGATCATCAGAAAAAGCTATGTAATAAGTGGATTGGTGAGCATTATCCCGGTGTGTTATTAAAATTTTAATTATTATTTAAATGTTATATATATAAATGATGTTTATTAAAACACTGTAATCATACTTATAAAACATTATTTACTATAATAATGTTTTGTATTTTTTTTTCAATCTCACTATTTTGTTTTTCTTCTATATTTTCTCCATTTATTAATAGGTTGTTTTAACAATTATACTTTAGATTTTTATTAAACCATATACTAATGTTATTGAATTTATTTATTTTTATTTTAATCTTTAACATTAGATCTAGTAGACATAGAAGTAGAGTTTTATAATTTTATTTATTTAGTTTTTATTAATTTATCTTGATTTTATTACAAGGATTGCATATTTAATAACTCAATTTAGGTTGACTCGGTTTTTTTTACTATTTTTTCTTATTGATATCATTTTTCTTTAATATTAATTTTGTTAGAAATTAAATTTTATAATTTTTTTTATTTACTTTTTATTATGAATTTGAAATGTTAATATGAGTTGATCATGTTTAATTTTTTACACTCTTTTCTAAATTAATATTTTTTTAATCGTTTTTATAATTTTTTAATTTGTTTTTTATAAGATTATCTTGATTCTATGATCCGGATCTTAGGTTAATAAGTTTTTCTAATTTGATTCCTTTTTTAGATTATTTTTAATATAATTTATTTTTTTAATTTCATCATTTGGCAACTTAGTTTTTTTTATATAGTTGTTTTTTTAATTTTATTATTTAATATTATACTATTTAAGAATTATAATTTTTTTATTTCATTTTATTTCATGTAAAGTTGCCTCATTTTTATAAATTTAATTTTTTTCTTTAATTTGAATTTTTAATATTAAATATATATTATTGAATATATAGCAAGTACCTTACCAGTAAAAATGCTAACATTGTAAAAATTCTAAATTTCCAACAAACTTGCATCGAATGAATTGAATAATCTCCCTAACAAGACAGTTTGATAAGGACTTCTAATTATTCAGGATGATTTTGTGAGTGCTTCGAGTCGTTATACGATGCCTTGACATGAAGTGTTTTTTGTGAGTGGTGGGGATCCAAATCTATTTCATATTTATTCAATAAAATATCTAAATTTTGACTTCTGTAATTTTAAGATTTGGACTATTGAAACCGGGCATCAGTGCTTGGTAGCTGTCGAGTTGCCAAAAGTCTATGGCTCCTGAATTCCTAAAGGATAGTGTTTTTGACATTCAGGTCGCTTTGGGGTCTACATTGCATCAAATTGCACTGAAATAGTTAAATTCTATCTAGTATAGTAATAATTGTTATTTAAAAAAAATTATTTTTAATATCAATATATCAAAAAAATTAAAAAACACAAATAAAATTATATTTTAAATCAAATAAAATAATAAATTATTTTTAAAATATAAAAATAACTCATAGTAACCTAACATCCATGAGCAATTTTTTTCTTTTCTTTTAGTTATTTGAAAACAGGTAAAAATTAGTAGTGATTAGATTAAATTAATCAATGATTTAAAAAAACTAGTTTAAAATCCCAAATCATATTTTTTAGATATTTTTGAGGTAAAAAATATCAAATTATAACCTCGTTATCATATAAAATTATTTGATATAAATAATAATTTTTTTTATATCTAGATTTAGCGATTCTTTCTCTTTTCTCAAATGAAATATAATGAAAAATAATAAAATTAAAATTTGATATAAAAATAAAATTTTAAAAATTTACTGGATTCCAAGTAACCTAATACTTTCAAAATACAGAGGATAAAAAATATTTTCACAACAAACTTCAAATACGCTCCTTATTCTATCTGTTATTTTTACTTTAGTCCCCTGTTATTCAATTCAAATCCCTCTCCTTGGAAAATTAAAAACTGTGCAATGAAGAGCTAATTGGAGCCTAACAGGACTAAATTGATCAACATCAAAGTTTAAAATTTAAATTTAAAATAAAAAAATACTGCTCTCATCCACTGTAGTTTGATAGAGAGGGAACATTAAAAAAAAAACTGATTTATTTTAGTATATTATATAATAATTAGATCAAACCTGTTGAAGCAACATCTCTCCTCATTTATAATATGCCATTATTCTCCTTGGATGTCGTCACAAAACCCCAGTGGGCAGTATGGGGAACCAGTGAGTCATGCCTCTTTTCTCTTGAAGCTGGAAATCAGTGTGCAGGTTTGTTACATGTCTAATTGTCAATTACGTCTTTCACGTCCATACATTAATATTCAAAATATGATTTCTTTTATGAATATGACTAATCGAAGTGCTTATGTCATATTTCTAAATATTTACTGGCCAACTCAAGTCTAAAATCTCAGTCCTGGATTTTCATAAAAATTAAATAACAAAATAAATAAAAACCTCAAACATTTGTAGGCAAGCTTATGTTTCAACACAGTAGATTTGTCATCTCCGTGTTGTCTCCTGGTCTTGTCTCTCATTTTCACAACCATGATGTAATGAAATCATTGCCATTTTGCCTCTGGAACAGCCAAGAGGAAATTGCTCGTGGACGATTTCATGCCTGACCTGTCTGAAGAAGAACCGATTCACAAGATGACACCAAAATTTAATTTAGGTGAACGGCTGACAACGAAGTAACACCTAACTAAATAAATAAATTAACGCAATTTATAACAAGAATAAACAAAAAATCAGAATTTCCCATGATTGTCATAAGTGGTAGAGAAAATTCTGATTTAATAAATTCTGAATTATAATAATTCTTAATATTTTAATTTTCTTTTAATCTTATAAAAAAATATAAAATCATTTAAATAAAAACTAAAAACCGACCTAGCTAATGAAATTTAAACCAAATAAAATTTTGAAACCTAATAAAAAATTCAAAAATAACTAGAGAATTAAAGAAAAATACGAAACATCAAACCTAATTTGAACATGATCCATAATCCCGACCTTGATTAGCATCAACGAGTTGACCTCGTAAGAAATCGATCTTGTAAAATGCACTGAAATCCAATTTAATTATCATATTAAAAAATTTGATACATGTTTATCATATTTTTATATTTTAAAAAAATCATTCTTGAAAACATGATAAATAATTAAGCTTTTTCATTATAAAGAAATAGATACTTTAAATATAACTTTAAATAACTTAAATAGATACTTTAAATACAACTTTTTACTAATTTATGCATGAGATAACTTTAAATAACTTAAATAGACGCTTTAAATATAATTTTTTAACTAATTCATGCCCGGGATAACTTTAAATAACTTAAATCTAATTTTAACAAGGATAGATTCTTGTGGAATTTTCAAACCTCGACAATTGAACTAGTGATGCTTAAGACAACACACGAATCCTTACTTGTTGCCTAAACTTCATATTTGATTTTACTTCTGATATACTCATTACTGTAAAAATCACAATTCTTCACTTTTATCCATTCAATTTCTTAAGGTTTCCCTTTATTTGCAGCAAAGCCTAAAAAACAAATAAAAAATAACATTATATCTTCTTCTTTTTTTGACATCTTACTTAAACGTGGATCTCAGGGACTAAACCGACAACTTCTAAATCTGGTGAACTTCTAAGAATTTATTATATACATGTTCACATTTGCTACTCCCAGTGCCTCAATATTTGTATCGAGAGGAACGCTATGATAATCTTCAACCGTATCTTTATATGATCTTTCAAAAATCACCATATCCTCCATGTTCTTGTTTGCAAGATTTATATCCGTGATAGAAGAAGCAGAATATTTTTCTACCTTATCTATCTTAATATCTAAAGAATGAAACTGTTTTTCAACTCCCTATTCGCCTATGTTATCTTTAGCATGGTGGGCTCACTTTGAAATTTTAAAACTAAAGATTCCTTTTCTCAAATTCATCACTTTAATTAGTTTAATGGTATCATTATCAATTTCAACAAATTTATCTCCCATGATACTTCCAACTTTACAAGGCATTCATGTGGATTTGTAGCAGTTCTCACCTACATTTTACTACCTTGTTATTTGGGAAAGTTGAAGAGAAAGCAAGTGATAATAATTTAACTATTTATATGTTATGTATAAAACCTCTCCGTAATCATCTTAAACAACACTTTGAAATTAATATTTTTTTATATATTTTTCTATGATGAAATTCTAGGCTTATTAACATAACTCTATCATTGTGAACATCATACCACTGATCTTTGGCACCATGAGTATGGTTGTGTCCTGCAAATCCTACATCTTGATAACTAGGAACTTTCTTCAATAAAAAACATGCTTCCATCTTTGATAACTATCTAATAAATTCTTTCTTAAAAAAAAATTCCCATCAAAGAAAATTTTTTCATCAAAATAAAAAACTCATTTATAAAAATAATGGCTCGAACTAAGTTTTCAATACATCATTTATCTTAAACACCATTCTCCATGTACATACAATGCCTGTATAGGCTTGTAGGGATGGATATGAGATTTTGATTTCTTTGTGACAAGTTTTCTCATGTGCTCTTCTCATCACAATCCTTGTTTATGCCTATATTTGTCTATCAATACAACCAATTAAATCTCTACAGTAAGGTTTTTTGCACTGTCTCTTGAATCCTTACGACGACCTAGATAACCTCCACTCATTGACCTCCATCACAGTGTGGGATGACGTTACCAATACCTTTATCCATTGAAAAGCTAAACTGTTTTGATACCATTTGACACGGTGTTTAATGATAAAAGAGAAACTAGAGTTTTTAAGCTAGGAGATTATAGTGATAAATTATTGAAGAAGCTCTGATATGATAAATTTGGATTATCAATAGTTCTTAGTTTTTTCAAATATTTTAACCTTATAAAAAATAACATACAAAAATATTTAAATAATAGTAAAATGATTTAGTTAATAGCACTTAAATCAAATAAAATTATAAAATATAATTAAGAAAGGAATATAAAATTAACTAGAAAAATTTTAAAAAAAATTCAAACTATATCATATGGGCCTAACTTAGATATGTTTTTGAACTTATTTAGTACTAGTGGTCTAATCTTACGAGGAACTAAATATAAAAAACAAGCTAGTTAAAATTTAAACCAATTCAATAATTGAATTAAAAATTATATCTGTTTTTATAAGAAAACTCATTTGATTCATTCATATTATTTATTGGAATTAAAATTTGAATTTAGATCTTGCATTATAGAACTAATTTTGACTTTATCGATTACTTATGTAGCTCAATGTTAATGCAATTAAAAAAATAAAAAATCTAAAAGAGTGTAAAGTGTAATTTGAATTTCAAAGTTGAAACTCGATTGTTTGTTGCCTACTTATAATTTAAAAGAGATGTTTTTCAATGGAGTAAAGAAACTTCCAGGAATGTTCCATGACATGAAAAAATAATCAATTACATTATATATATACACATTTTGTTTTTGCGGTGCTAACTTTCAATCAAGTACATATGGATAAATTATTTTTTATAATACTTGGATGCGTTTGTTTCTGTCTGGGATGGGTGTAATAGCTTGGTCTTTCAACCTACTTCTAGTAGCTGTTACATCTAGGAATCACTTTTTTTTTTTGAAAAATAGCTTATATATAACGGGGTGAATCACTTGTTTCCTAAATGTAATGGAAAAATTATTTAATTGAGTCAAATTTGTCCTTGTAGAATGATTGTAAAGGGATGAATTTCTAATCTATATTTTTATTAACTTTTTTTATCTAAAATAACTGTACAGTATTTAATAATATATAAAAAATAATAATCCTAATAAAAAAAAAGAAAGGTCTTTCTAGAAAGAGAAATGAGGGTTGAAGATGACGGTTTTGAAGAGGTAAATAAGTTTAATCTCATATGATTTTCTTTTTCTATTTATCACATACTTTGTACATGATTAATATAAATTAATATATTTATAGAGTTTAATACTATTTTTGATATAATATCATGTAATGTTAATGTTTGATTTTGTTAATCTAGATAACAAAAATTAAAATAATAATAAATTAAAAATTTATTTATTTTATAAGAATAAAATTGATCCCATTAAAGATATAAGGATAGATTAAAAACTCACTATATTATATAAGTATATATTGTGTCATTTTTCTTTATTTTTTTAAATCCCTTAATTTTTTTCTTTAATTGAGAAGCTTGATATACATTTCTTGTACTCGTCAGATACATGTATAAACTGTAATCAAAGAAGGAGCTAAAAATTTACTTTAGAGTAGATGAATATATTAAAAATGAAAGAATTATTCAAACATACCATAAAAATAAAATTTAAAGTTAAATACCAGGAATATGATTTTGATTTTTTCTAATGAGTTGCTCATTACGAGAAAAAATTGATAACTTTAAAATGGATAATGCATTTCCTTTTCTTATATAAGAATTATGCTCTTAATTTCTCAAAACAAGAGGCAATAATTTGTTTTATTAAATTTTAACTTCAAATATTCACTATATAAATGTGTTCATGTTAATGTATAATAACAATTAATATATATACATATATGTGTGTGTGGAATCTAACCTCATGCTTTGATTTGATTAAGAGTGAAAATATGAATTGCATTGTAACTATTATAATGCAATATACATTTCTCTTACATTAGGCCAAATTCATGTAAAAATTTTATCGTTCATAACAATTATTTATCAATTTTAGTAAGAGCAATCTATTTGATCTCTATAATGAATAATTTAACATATTTTTATAATTTTGATAGCTATGAAACTAATTTTTTAAAGAAATCATTAAACAACATAATAGAAACTTTCTATAATTAATATCACTAGTTATATCCGTGTTAGTGTATTCATTTAGCACATGCTTACTATTTCTAAAATATAAACTATAACTATAAATATATTTTAAAAATCTAATTATCTATTTCATCATTGAACCATATTTTTTCACCCGGATTGAAGATGAATGAATTGACCACACTAACAATATAAGCTATAACTGGTCCTATGAAAACAATGACATATATTAAGCTACTAATAACAAATGTACAACAAAGCTTTTTCATCTCATTTCTTTTTTTATCCCTTGAAGGATATTGTTTTCCTTTCATCTATAATATGAAAATCCTTAATACTCATTAATAAAACTAGCAAAATATAAAACAATTCCAAAAGACTTATCCGTCATTGAACTAATATTAAAATAAACTAAACCTAGAGTACGTGATTTTCTATGTGAAAATAATCTTTTAAACACAACCATGTTATTTCCTAACTTAATAATAAGTATAGGTATTAAGTAGTAAGTAAATGTTTTTTTTATGCAACTCTACATAATATTTTTTTTCCTTGATTTTTATTTAGTCATTTTTCTATGAATTTCTAATTTTATTGTCATTTAATTAATTAAATAAATAATTTTAAAAAATAAAGTTTTCAAATTTAATAGTATTCATAACCATGTTGTTGATCAAAACTTCAAATTTGCCCTCGAGGCTAACCAAATTTCAACAGACTAGTTTTACATAATATAACATGATAGAAAAATGCTGACTTTTTGGCTGGTGGTCTGGGTTTGATACGCAATAGGAACATTTTTTTTTAATTGATAATGTTTTATAAAGCAACACGTGGTAGGCTATACCAATTTTGGTTTAATCCATTTGAATTAATTGTTTTTGATCGTTGACTTCAGGTTTGGTTGAATCAATCATGCACAAACAGTCTTGACCGGTAACCTATACCAGATTAGACTTCGGTCAAGTGATTTTTAAGTGACCACCTCTTCAATCTTATATTCTTAACAAACCATATAAATAATCAACATTATTGCTGCAATTTTTTCTTTCTTTTTTATTCAATAAGCAGTTCTTCCCCGACGAATTAATGATTTTAGGTTTGATATATTGCATGAATATTCCTTTTATTTTAGTATTTTTGAAATATCTTTAAATGGTTTTATATCTGTGAACATCATCAATATGAAAAAAGCACTATAGTTGAAAGTAAAATAAATACACATTCCCAACTAGGATATCTCTTTACAGAGACAACAATGGAAAATAGAACAGAGGAAACACAGGACAAGAACGCGAGCAATTGAGTTTCCTTTCCATCTTTGAAGCGAACAGGTTCGCAACATGGAAAAGACAATGAAACATACAATTTTAATCACTGCGCATGGCGATATGCATCTCCAACCAGTCGTGAACGAAAACAGATCATTGCACTCATCAAAGAAGGAGAATTTCCCAATCTATAACACAAGAAGACATGACTTTAAGAGCTAAGAACTATTCATATAAAAAATAAGCAAGCATTCATACGTTTAACGGAAAACTCCGAGGCGATAAAATACCCTTTTTAAGCATATAGAAGAAAGAAACGATGCAATCTCCAACCAAACAAATGACAACGCATAGGACCTTGTGAAGAAAGAGCCATTATAGCGCCAGAATTCATTGCATGCATCCTGTTGATATAGTTTAAAAGATAAAAGTCAAAACAACCCAAAGCTGGAGTCAAAAGGAAGGAGAATAACAAAAGGGAAAGGGGTCAAGCGAGGGAAAAAGAAAAGGAAACCCAGGCCATCCCCAACATTGGAATAAAATGTACACGATCATGAACAGGATATATAATAAAAGCAGCAACTACAGAAACCTATCCAAGCTTTCACTGATAACCACACACACACATAAAACAACTAAAGCAAAGTAGAAAAGCACACAGTATGCTGGTCTACTGTGATCTGATTTTTCGCAGACCTTGTATTTATCTCCCTCGGCAGCCTCTGGCGTTTAATGAAATATTTTCTCTCTCAAAAAAAAAAAAAGAAAAGAAAAACACACAATATGATCCAAATTGTATGAAAAAAGCAAATAACATAGCATGGAGGTCGTTGAATGAACGCGCGAAAAAGGCCCAAAGTGACATCCTCGCCAATCATTTCGAAGGGTATGTTGGAGATGCCTCTAATATCTCAGTCGGAGCTCCATGTCTTTTGGGAGTGTACTTGTGTTAATATACAAACACCTTTTTTTATTTTTATGTTAGTTGTTTGTTTTTATTTGTCCTTGTGCTCGCATACTTCCACCTAGCTATGTTTTTCCACCATCAGCAAACCAATCTTCTCTTGCAATTCCACGACCACCACCAGAAATTGCACATCCACTAACTCAAGTGTAAAATATAATGGTTGATAAATATCAGGATCGCTTGAACATGAAGAACTTGATGAGGAGCTTAGGAGCAGCAGCTTCTTCTCGTAGGAAACCTAAGTGAAAAGAGATCGAGAAGTTCAAAACTATTTTTTGAAACCAAACTTCAATGGCTTAATGAAGCGGTTAAAAACTTCATGACATCCAAACTTTAAAGCTTTAATTTAAATGCAATTCTTGGGAGTAGAGCATTATAAAACTCAAACTAAATAATTTCAGGACATTAACAATAGAAAAACTGTGCAGCCATGATTTTTTTTTTTAACACTGGTAGCTGGGAAACTCAGAAAGAAAAAAAACCCTATTTCATGCATGGAACATTAATGAGATTATGAAATAATTGCTTTGCATGACATGCTACAATTGATAGGTAAAGAAGAATTAAATACATCCATCTGCCATACAGAAACTAACCTTCCTAGTCTTGATGGCGACAGCATCCTCTAACGAACAAATAACACCTTGCTAGTAAGATAATTTGCCAGTTTTAATCCAATAATTATTTTGCTAAAGGGATGAGATGAGTTTCGATTATATGTTTCATATAGAAAGAAAATTAGATTTAAAATGAAAATCAAAAACCATTCTCAATTAATTTCCATATATATTACAACGTTCTGAATCAATAAAAAACGAAGTTTTACTTGTTCAAAACTATTGGATTTTCTATGAGAAGGTTTATATCACAACAAATAAATAGACAACACTAACTATTCAATAATTGATATCATAAAATAGAAATAGAATCGAAAGATTTCTGACCAACCAAAATAAAATCGGGCATAAACAATCAAACCACAACTTAAATCATACCAAGAAGGTAATATATAGAGATGGGACAAAGAACGATGACAAGCAGAAAGCAACAGGCAACAACAATTGCTCACCGCAAAGAATAGATCATGTTTTCATACCTACCAGGTTAAATAAAAAAATTCTACTTTTGACTATTACGAAAAAAATAAAAATAAAACAGAAAATTAACATAACATGATAAAATATGGATCCTAAAGCCGCACATATATCACACTATAATCATTGAAAGGCTTATAATACATTAATCAACTATTGTTTGTGAACATTTCATTGTCAAAGTTAACAATTTTAGCTAGGGATTATCATGCTAAATTTCTGAATCATCTAACAACAATGGTTTAAGAAACAAAGTTAAATGATCATGTCATTTATAACAACTATATAAATTCCATTTCAAAACAAAGAAAGTAAAGAAAACATATTTCAAAAATAAAAAGCACATCACCCCTGCCACCCCTAACAGCACTAGTCATTTGCAGCTAGCATGGCCTAATTTAATGGAAAACAACATCAATTAATGAAGAGGCATAGAAAAATCGATAAAAGGAGAAAGAAAATTAATACAAATTGTCAAATCCCTTCTTCGGAGTCTAATATTTTCCTCAATGGCCAATATAAACACTCAAGTTTCAACCCAATGATTTATTTTTAAAAAGAAAACTCTAAGAGACCCTAACAGTTTTAGGAACCCTAATCCTATAACTCATAGTATCGGTGTGCTTTTCAGCGTCATTGAATCCATAAATCAACTTATTTTCCTAATAACTAATACTAATCACAAGAACATGAAATATGAACCTAGAAAGAACATCTAAAATAGAAGCTATCATATTTAGATATATTATAGAATGTATATATACGAAATATTATAGGCACTATTCTATAATAATGCCTATTATATTTTCTACACATACACATTCTATAATAAGATAGAACAGGTCTTTCCCAAAAAAACAAAATACAACCCAAAAACAGACATGACGCATAAGACAAAGCATAAACAACATAAGAGCAAAGAATTAGCAATAGGAGTTCAAAAGAAAAAGATACCACACTAAGATGCCGATTGATAGTGCATCGATAAAAAGCCTATTAAAAAAAGCAAGAGATGCTAAATGACAGGGAATAAAAACAAAAACCTCAAAGAAAAAAAAAAGGATGGGAAATGTAACCAGAATAATTTTCACAACCTAAGCACATTTCAAAGCAAGACAATAGAACCTCACATACAATAAATAGCGGCAGAGGATCAACAAAGAAAGTGCAATGTAAGATCAAGTTCGGCTCTGAAAAAAATTATCTAAGCAGTTAGTATATGGAAAACGTAGAAACAAGAATAGACATCGAAGGAATACAAAGAATCAGCCTTGATGCTAAAACATGACATGTTAAAAGCACAAACCAATCTATGCAAGTGCTTTTCTGGGTCTTAGATGATTCTTTGATTTGAGCCGAATCAAGAAAAATGAGCATAAGTACATCCTAGTAAAGGATCGAGCACTATAAAGATTGAACCATGGGAAAAACATAACCCTTTCAAATCTCTTGACATAACCCAAGCAAAGAAAAAAAATAAAGTTGTCAGAGCACTTTTTAAAGAATGCAGACATTTATAAAAAGGAGATCCAATGTGACAATCGCTGTGAAGTGTAAAGGGAAAACATACCACTCTCAACCTAGCAGTGGAAACTATATAGCAAGAAATGATCAGTTAAAAACATAGAAACTGCAAAATAAAAGATAAACGTAGCCGGAAACTAATGGAGAAACTTCAAATATCCATGAAAAAATTACAGCTACAAGTCTCTTTTGAAAAATAATAGGTTTCGCCTCATAAAATGCCCTCATAAAATGCAACCAATACAGAACCGAACATCTATTACTACAAGAAATATATAACTTAGCTACCGCACCGAATCATGCAATTTTTTTTATTAATCTCAATATCATTCTTGTCACTTCCATTCTAAAACGCATAAGAAAAAGACAATCCATACCTCCTTATAGTCTTCCTCTCTCTCCGTTGCTCCAACGGAAGTTCCTCCTCCCCGTAGCTTTTGCTAGCTTCTCCTCATCTAATTCTTCAAATTCTTTTTATCTCAATCTTAACCATCTATATAAACAAATAACATCAATTAATCATCTTAACATCTTAATTCACCGCCTTTAGAAAAATAGATTAAAAACCCGTAGAAAGACTATGCTCCCTTTCTTTGTATTGTTCTCTTACAAACAAACCGACATTGTTTTTTGTTGGAATGCCTTCTCAAGAATACGAAAGAATAAAACCAGCCATCATAGTAGTAGCAACAAGCTATACCAGTTCTTTGAACGACTCCTCCATCCTAAAATTTTAAAATACTTCCACATTGTAGCAATAAACACAGTAAGAGAACTGACACTTTATAGCTAGGAAAAACACATCAAATATACAAACCTTTTATAAATTTTGTTTAAAGTTGACAACTTTAACAGTTTTTCTCACAAGCTAGATTCAAGTTCTTAAAAACTCATAAAATTATTAAATGATTAAAACCAATAAATAAAAAAAATCTCGTTACATAAATATAAGGGCATCGAGATAAACTTACTATGGTATATAGTCACAAAACTTCTTTTTCCAAAAATATCTCTGTGGAGTCCCAGTGTAACAACCCAATCTACTTGTCTTTGGAGATGAGAGCCAAGAGATGGTTCGAGATCGGTCGTAGAACCATCACTACGGGAAATAACATTCTTATCATCACTGACGTGTAAGCAACGCCCCTTATTGCAGCCTTTTCTTCTTTGACGCCACCTCCCTTGCTTCTTTTCCTTCTGTCTTTTCAGGTCTAGAAAAGGAGGTGAATTGAAGGCTTTTATCTGAGCGATAAAAGGTCAAAAAGAAAAGTGAAAATTGTGGTGGAGGAGCAACCACGTTCCTAGCATAAAAGAAAGGGAAACATGCTCGACTGTTCATCTACCGTTACAGTCTGTAAATATGACCCATTTTTTATATTAAAATAATATATTTTATTTTTTAAAAATTATTTTTAACATATAAAAAATAATCTAAAATATAAAAAAATAATATTTTTTTTTAATTTTTTGAAAACGCTCAAAACACCAACCAAACTTTTTTTATTTTTAATAATATTTTCTTTAAAAAGTAAGAAATTTAATATCTTAGCAATGACCTCTTGGACTCAAATTAAGACTTTAAAATGGATAACTGCTCTCGAACAAACTCCGACAAGACTACCAACATGCAAGTGCAATCCACATTTATTTTAATTGTAATATCTCGCACCTTGTACAAATAATAAGATACGCACCACCTATGTACAAATAATAAGATATGAGCATGTTAATGGGCATCTACTAGTCAATTTTTTACCTTATCTGAACTATACTCTTAATTCATTAGTTTTCACTTTTCAGTATTAATTCTGTTTAGAATGTTTGTTCAGAGTACTTCAAAGTATGTTTGTATATTTGTCAACCCAAGACTTGTATCTAATATAATTGTTGTTGTTGTTGTTGTTGTTATTATTAATATGATTATTATTGTTGTTGTTATTATGAGTATTATTAGTGTGATTATTATTATTATTAGCATAATTATTAGTGTTGTTGTTATCATTTTCGTTATTGTTATTAATATCACAATTATAATTAAAATTAACTATTACTATACTACTTCTTCTTGAATTATTATTATTATTATTATTATTATTATTATTATTCAAGTAAAATTAAGTTAGTTATACTTGTTAGATCCAAGTTTGTTGGGTTTAACATAACCCTCTGACTCAAGATTTTTAGTTTTAGTATAACTACGACTCAAGGTTCTTGAATCTAGCATGATGATTTGATTCAAATTTATTAAAAATAATAACAATAATAATAATTATATCAAATCTAAATAATAATAATAATAATTAGATATGATGGTTTTGTCATATCCAAGAATAATAGGTATAGAGAGAAAACTAGACCTAAATCTATTAGATATTATAGCTATATTAAATTTGATGAGGAAAAAAACTCTATATTTTAGTTATAATAAAAAAAAATAAAAAAAAATAAGAAAACATCATGTAAAAAAATTAAAATTATTATTATAACCTATAATAAAATACCTTTTAATTTATAATATTTTTTCTAGTAGTTTATCTTTTGTTGTAACAACACAAGATATTCATCAAATTCAAGATAGATTATCACCCCTACCATGCACTAAGAGAACATAAGTGCTGGCACTTCCTCCATCTGGTCAGGTGGTGGGCGTGGGAACTATGATTAAGGACAATCGTACCTCGGAAAGTCTGAATTAGCGCTAAAAAGATCGTGATTTTCTTTGTCATCTTCGCACTCGCAAGTTTGTCTCCGACTCATATTAAGCGCTGAATATGGGGCCTATCCGATTAAAGATAACTGTGGAATGGAGTAGATATTCTCTGATTTTTTTTCTTGAAACTTTCAGATCGCCTCTGCCTTTTCGGTTGGCCATTTTATTACTTATTAGTGACCGTTGCCATTTTTATAAACCTCGTTAGTTTTGAAAATGGGAGGACACAATGATTGATCCAATAAAACTATCGGAATTACAGGCTATTGTTTCAGCATAACAATACATATTTACATGGTTGCAAGAAACAAAAAAAGGAGAAACAAAAGGTTCAGAACTTATACAAACCATAAAATCCGTTGTTAAAAAGGAAATTCCAATGGGATGAAATATTCAGGTTCGGCGGTGTTTTCAGGATCAATATCTACTGTGGGGGATCCTCGGCATGAAAACCACTAGCAACATTACCATCCCATCACTCAATCATATGAAATGCATTCCAGAGTGATCTTCTCTGTAGTTTCGGTAGTGTTCTGTCCATTTGTTGTTTCGTTTCTCCCATCTTCTTTCTTCTTGCCCCACAATACGCCATAAAGCCCACCCACCAGCAAAACATCCCCACCAACACTGCCATAAAGATTAAAAATAGACCCTGTCAATTCTCATGGGCTAATCGATATGATCTGATCGTGATCCAATATAAGAAAAAAAATACTTTGGACTGTATCTTTTACTAATTTGTTTGGAAAACAGATAGCCTACAGAAAAAGTAAAGGATTAGACCTTCCCCAGGTAAGGGTTTCTTTCCACAAGAATGCAGAGAAAATTGCTGTTATAATAAGAGCTAACGGAGTGAACATTGCTGTGAAAACCGGTCCTTTCTTCTCTATTGTCCATATTTGCAGCCAGTAAGTAATGCCAGTGACAACTATACCCTGCCATTTTCACTTGATAGTCAGGTAAATAAAGGTTCACATACATGTCTACCTGTAATTACATGCAGGCATGCGCGGAGTATATAATGTGTCTGTGTGTGTGAGTGAGTGATTGCATTTTTACACGCGCTCATGTCATCTTATGTGACATGACTGTGAGGAATATCTTCATAGCCACCAAATATCGCACCATGATGGGTGACTGAACGAGACATTCTCAGGAAAGAGGAAACTGTAGAGACAGTTGAAGCAAAAGCTCTTCTGCTTTCCATTTTGGGTTAACGCAATTGCTTATTGATAATGCAATTGATTTGCCTGGTTTAGATTTTTATCTAATTGGAGCAAATATAATGTTGGAGGCGGTTAAAATCATGGCATACGGGGTATCTGCGTTCTGCAACAGGAGAAGAGGAAAAGTAAAACAAAAAATTACGAGGAGAAAACTATTGGGAAGATGTTTCGTAAGAACCCAAAAACTACTTTTGAAACCATGTTGAAAGTCAGAGCCAAATACCACTGAATCAGAAACAAAACTGAAGAATTCTGGTATATTTGAAGTGCAGTCGACCGGTCAGAGTGGTGATCGTTGCAGACAGATTGAAAGACTACAATAAATAATGAGAACGTTTTCCTTGGTTTTAAGCAAACAAAACTTGAGAATTCTAGTATATTTGTTACATATTGAAACATACCATTTTATGCAATAGATATTTGGTAATGGAGGAGGTAATTGACAGAAATTGAAACCAAGATTTTAAAGTTTTTGGCATCCTGCACCCTGTTTCTAAATCGAACAAAATATTGAATTTCTGTGACTCATTCGTGACCGAGTTTTCTTATTTCAACCACCTCTAAACTAAACGCTTCCATGATCTGAACAAATCAAAACGCTAGACCTCTAATATGGCAAATGGTTCTGTGGAAAATAAGGAAGGAACTGAGGAACAAAATGGAATTTTCGGGGTTTGGGATTTGTTTAATTTTATGTTTTTTCCTTGCCATTTAATAATGAAATGATCATGTGCGTGTAAGTTTGATAATGGATTAGACATACACAGTAGGCCACCGAAAGAAGATTAACATCCCAGCCAAGCTTCCAAGATGAAGGGTTCCTCTCTACCGCAATGGCCCAAAAAGCTGACTGTATGCAGCTGAACATGCATTGTAGAGTGGTAAGGCGTAGTTTTGCTGGATATTGCTTGATAATAGAACCCTAATGCCCATAACACCAAAGGTTACAACAGAGAAGTATATACATACCAGAAAAAAAAAAAAAACACGAAGAAGAAGAAAACAGAGAAGAGACCAAAGCGAAATCATTATTAGAGAAGAAGTTGGATGAACAAGAATTAACCTGCAAGACAAGCCACAAAGACCAAAGCGTGTTCGCTGAAATCATGAGAAGAGAACCCTTTATCCACTCCCCTCTAGAGCAACAAGTTTTTGGTGAATCTTGAATTTGGCCATGATCATTGGCTGGGTGCCAATTCATGAAATTTATTGGAGGCCCTTTCACAAAAGCAATCACTAGCACCCCAGAAACACCTATAACAGAACCCAGCACCTTGGCAATTCCATGCACATGTTTTATGGAAATGCTTTCCATCCTGAAGTTTTGAAAAAAACCACTCACATATATATTCATTTTAGGCTAAATTGAAAAGGCTAATTAAGATGTAGAAGACAGCTTACTTTAACAAGGCAGCCATGGCAAATGTAATGGCAGGAATTGCATTGGTAGTTGCAGCAGCAAGTGTCGCAGTGGTGTAGTTGATAGCAATATAGTAGAGGTTTAAACTCAGAGTAACACTGAGAATTTTGAATACATGAGCTAGCGGTAATTAGATGCAGATTTTGTAACACAATAGAAGTGATAAATAAGATAATATTAACAGTTAGAATAAAAATACGAAATCCATTACCCGCACAAGGAAACCAAAAAGATCTTGAAGAGCAAGCCGTACGACAAGGGTGCAGCCTTCTTCCTGAAGAATCAGCAGAAAGAAACAAATCAGATGAGAATTTTATATTTTATTATGAACTAATGGAGAGAGCAATTCAACATTAAAGTGCTCGGTGACCTTTCAAGAAAGAAAGCAAACGGAACCAACGATACTGAGGCGAAAGCTTGGCGATAAACTACAAACACAAAAGAATTCATTCCTCTAGCAATTGCGGCCTTGGAGAACAAAGCCATGCCTGCATAGACAAATTGTACAAGTAGCATTGATATATAAGGCTTATGGTTCTCCATGGCATTTAGACAACCAAACAAACCCTTCATGGCGCACTCTCTTTGGCCTCTTACGGGGGTATAAATTTGGACTGGGAAACCCTTCAATTTATAGAGAAGAGGTTCACGAATTCTCCTTTCAGATTTTTATTAAAGCTTACACTATTACTATAACCCGAGAGAAAATGCCACATTTTGAATTAAATTTTCAGTTAATTTCTAACTCGAGAGAAATTGGCACCAGTGCTAAGAGAATATTTTCAGAAATTATGATTTTTTTAATTGAAAAATTAAAAGATGTGGTTTATGCTTGATTAATTAAATTTGAAAAAAAATATATGAATTAATAACGCTAATTAAATACTAAAATAAAAAGGCTAATATTTTTAATAAAAATAAATGAACTTGAAAAAACTTAACCATAATTATCATTTTTTATTTTATTTTGGATGTCAATTCTGGTTGTTAAGAGCGAAATAATTTTTATTTTTTCATGAATGCATCAAGTAAATATAATTTATTGATATAAAATCAAATAAAAGTAAAAAGATAAATTATAATAATATTTTTTGAAGAGTTATAAATTAAAAAAAATAAAAAATATGATTATTATTTTTAAAAGTACGAAAGTGTACTTATTAAAGTTGAAGTTTAAGCAAGGAAAAAAATAAAAAGTAAAAAGAAAATGAAAGTGAGATCAGGTACAGTCTGACCAGGCATGAAAAAGCTGAAGTGCATTTAGGCCTGTAAGGACAGGCTCATGTCTATCTATTTAGTTTTTTTTTTAATATAAAAATGAATTGTTCACGTGACGTGAGTAGTGCAAGGAAAAAAAACACAAATAATAAAAAAATAACATGGATAGTAAATAAAGGGTTGATTATTCATATGTATAATGACACAATAGTACAAACAATGTCAAAAAGAAAAGGATTCTCCATGTAAATAGTGCCCAAAAAAAGAATTTGGAAAACAAATTTAACTATTCATGTGAAAATGCCAGAAAAATACACATGAATAATATTATATATATATATATATATATAAATACTCACATGAATAATATAAAAAATAGGGACAGCTCGCAAACTTTTTTAGCATTGTTAGTCATGGCCACCATCATAAACATAATCTGATAAAGTGGAATGTGATGGAGCTTTATTTAGAATTTTATGATATTGAGCACAGTCCCCTGCCCTTTTCTCTTTTTTGGTCTAGCTTCAGGCTCGACTATTTAATTGACCGTATAACAAGTGATTTTTTAAATATCTAATGCTTATGCACCAAGTCTGGAAAGCATCTAGGGTTTTAATTAGTATTTACAATTTATTATTATTGTAATAAAAAAATAATATGGAGAGCAACTAAAGTGTTATGTCTCACCACATGGCGTAGTGTCATATAACGCACAAATTTGACCCAACAAAAAAACATGGCAATTTAAATACAAAATATCTGCACGTGGAGGCAGTTTAAATTGTTGATTATATATTTTACTTGTTTTCAATTTAATCCTTCAATTATAATTTTTCATATATTATCATTTTTAAATTGATCCTTATTCTTTTGATTTTGATTTTTTTTCTTTATCTTTTTCTTAAAGTGTTATTGGTATTCAACTTCATCTTTCAATCAAAGTTTGTAATGTATTTCTGTTCAATTTGATCATTCTTTTTTAGCTTATTTGATTTTTTTTATTTTATTGTTCAACATTATTTTTTTTTAAATATTAGTTTTATGATTCTTTTTAATTTTTTTTATTAGGTTATCGTGATTTCATTACTCATATTACTAATTTTACAGGTAAAACTAGGTTAGCTTGCCCCTTTATTATTCACATGGCATGTTTATCATGCTAATTCAAGTTAATTTTAGTCATTTTTTTATCTTGTTTTATCTAATTCTGTACTTTCAAGGATCTTTTTTGAAGTTATCATGATCTTGTATTTTATAGAGAAAATTTATATATATTCAATATCATTATTTATTTTTAAATTTTTTAATTAAAGTAGAACTAAGTTAACAAATATGTTCAAGCCTGTAACCAAAGTAATTTGTTTTTCTTTTTTTTTAGAAACGCATTTGCGACACATAGACTATAACTATCTTTTTCTTATTTCTTTATTCCAGATTTTGTTTTTATTCTAATCAGGACTTCTTTGTAAGTCTTTTTTTAAATAATTTTTAATTTATTTTCAATTAATATCCCTCTTTTATACTTTTTTTTCTTATTCAGCTTGTTTTGAAAAGAGTTTTGTTTTGAAATTGTTTTGTATGTATTTTATTTATGAAGATATTATTTTGATTCATTTATTATTTCTTTATATGTTTTATATAGATGAAATTTATTTTTAAAAATAAAGTATATTTATTCTTAGACAGTATTTATAATATATCAAGCCTTGTGTGATATTTTTTTATTTTATTCAATCAATTTCATATGTGTATCTATTTTATTATCATTTGATTGAATAAAAAATAATTTTAGTACAAAAATTCAATAAACACTATCGATTAAATATATAATATTATAAAATCAAATATCTTGATTTATATTTATCTCTTGATTTTTCTGGTTTTGCTTTTAGTTAGTATTAATAACTTTTTCTCTTTTTATTTATATATATGATTATCAACTTATATAATTAGATGCTTGTATAAATTTTTTTATTTATACTTAAAATTTTAAAAAACATGTTGAAAAAACTTGGATATTTATTTTTAAAAAATACTATCCACAGTTGAGCAAGGGTTAAATAACTAGTATTAACTATATATTTTTTTTGGCATATCAGCTGATATCACAGCACAGAATAAATCTTGATTTTGGTGATAGAATTGATGAGTATTCCTGTTTTTAACGAAAACGAAAGGATGTTTGAATTCCAAAGGATGCTATATAATTTTTAAAAAATATAATTTTTTTATATACACATAATATATATATATATATATATATATATATATGAAAGTCAAAGAGTTAATAATGATTTTGAATTTTGAGAGGCTAAATGCAATAAATTCACTTGCATAAAGCCACGTGCGTAAAGTAGAAGCAACAAAGCATAACGACAAATAATATAATCCTTAAGAAATCTTGTACTATTTTGTTTTTTTGTCATTAGAATTAGAAAGCTATTCAGCATATTATAAGTTTGTGCTTATATATATATGTATAGAATTTAAACAAAATTAAAGAGCTAATTAGATCTTTCTGCTGAGTAAACTTAAATTTTCACCCTGTTAATATTAACTCAAATATATGTCATATACAAGCACATGATTTTTGTATATGGCCTTTAAAATCAGAACAAATCTTAAAAAAAAATAGTCCAAGTCACATTTTAACCTATGCAAACCTACCATCCGACTATACACAGGGCCTCCAAATGACAAAAAAAAAAACCCTTTATAGATGTTGTCCCTATAGTAGTGCAATCAACTTCTGCGAGGTGAGAGAGATACGGCGACAACTGTACGACCCACCATGTGCTGTTTCCAGAGAGACCACAAAAATTGTTTGAGTGGATGTGCACAATATTAGCTGATCAACTCGGATTCCTGGGCACTACCATCCATGAAACATTGGAAAACAAAGCAAAAACAAAAAGCAGCCATGAAAAGAAAGAGTTGATGGGAAGAAGATTCATGGCGTGCCAAATGCCAGACTAATTATTCTCGATGATCAAAGACAAGAAATAATCAACTGATCAACCTGGATCGGAGACGGTACTTCCGTTCAGCAGGTGAAATTGGTAAAGATGTTCAATTTGCTTTTCCTAGCTTTTTTTGCACTCCTTGTATAGTATTTCCTTACCTATACATCTATATATATATAAATACAAAATGGAATCGATTGATAAATTAAAAGCTTGCCAGAAAGTTGTTTTTCACTGAAGATGCTTTCAATTGCAATTGTTCTCTCAGTGGAAACCTTGTATACATCCCTAACCTCTTACTCGTTTATTAATTGAGCCCTCAACTTACCTTTTCTCAATGGGATCCCCATCCCCGTGGAGCCCTTCTGTTAAAATTAGTTCTGACAGAACAAAGTTAAGTGAAATGATGATTTTCAGATTAATTGGGGACCCCACTGATAAAAAAATAGTTTGGGATCTAGTTGAGAAATGGTGTGTAATGTGGGGGCTAATCCCGAGATATTGCTGTGCAATTTAATTTTACAGCACTAACTAATAATTTTTTTTTAATTTATGTGGGTGTTCGGCCAACTTGTGCTGCACGACGATTAATCCTTACAGCTCGTTAAATATTTGTAAATCTAATAAACATGTTAAATATCTGTAAATCTAATAAACATAAAAGACTCTGTGAGAGTTACAGACATACATGTCAATTCAAGGATTCAAACTCAAGGAGAGTAAAAAGAGAAAAGCTCCAAACTAATCACTTTAATGCAACCCTAACTAATAATTTTTTTGTTTTAAATTAACGTGGGTGTCCGGGCCAGCTTTCGCGTACCATAACTAATCCCACGGGCCCTGAAGTTAACGATCATATAAGTCTTCAGTGGCCATCATATGAGCAACCAAGAACTCAAATCTGAAATCACAAAGAAAACAAACTCCTTAATCTCAAGTTTTTATTATTTCGGCATGGTAAACACTAACTGATAATTGTTTTGCCTACCGATGTGTGTGCAGCTTATTCGCTTTTTGCCGATGATTGTCAGAGAAATCTTAATACGAGATCTCCGAGTAATGTACTAATAATTATATGCTTCTCTTCATATATAATTAACTTGGAATGATTTTTACCGCAAGATAATTTTGGTGCGCCCAAACCATTCCGTCCAAGTATGTGCGTGTCTTTATATATATCAAATTAAAATTTTGAAGGGTTATAGTTTAATTAATTAAATTTTATATTTATTTTTTAAAAATTATTAATTTAAATTTTAAAAATCTTAATTTTTATTAAAAATTTATATATTATTAACTTCAGATCTCGTAAAATTAATTAAGATATGTATAATTTAACTCAAACATCTATATTAATTTTTTTTAAAAAAAAACCTCAAACCAAGCCCCATATATATATATATATAAAACATGATTTTATTTGAATATATATTTAATACATAATTTCGTTTGAAAATATAGTTTATATGTAGAGTATAATATAAATTATATTTTGAGATATTTTTACAGATTTAATTTTTTAAATTAAAATATTTTTATATGATATCAAAACTTTATATAATCAAATAATAACTACTTTGAATTTTAGTATTTCACCCACAATGTTTTAATTTCAATGTAATGTAATGCCTAGCCATTACTAATATTTTTTTTTGCTGAAAAATAATTTTTATTAAATATAAATTTTAAAAAAATAATTTTTTTTGATATTTCACAGGTAATGAAAAATGGTTGGAAAATACTTTTTAGTGTTTGGTTTTATTATGAAAAATAAGTTGAAAAATAATTTATTAATGTTTTAATTTTCTCAAGTTTATTAAAATAATAAAGAACAAATCTTACAAATTAAAAATTTAAATGAAAATGAAATTGAAAAAAATAATTTCATAAATTATCTAAAAAAATTAATAATAATCAAAATAATAAAGATCAAATTTAAAAAATAAAAAAATTAAAATTAAAAAAATTAATATTTTATACATTATTTCAAATAAAATAAGTAACAATCAAAAGAGTGAGTATCAAATTTGATAGATAATTTTTTTAAAAAAATAATAAGAAAAAAGCAAATAACAACAATAAAATAAGATCAAAGTTAATATAAAAATTAAATTTTTAGAGATAAAATTAAAAAATATATATTCAAATATATATAATAATAATAATAATAAAAAAAAGTTTGAGTATTAAATTTGATATAATTAGTAAATAATATGATATTTTTAAATTTTTTATAATTTTTAAAAATTATTTTTTGTTTAAATTTTTTTTAAAATATTTTTGTAGAAATCAAGATAAATTTTTTTTTAACTGGAAATATTTTCTATTAATCAATTTTTTTTAATAATAAATAAATATAAAAAAATTATAAAAATATTTTTTAAAAAATAAACATAACCTACACATCTTGAAAAAATGATATGATTTGCTTGTTGGAAATTCAAGCTGCAGTTGCAGCATTTAATGAAAAAGTCAATGATAAACAGATCATCAAATACTATCAGCACTTGAAGTCTATCTTCTCCTGCCATTACTGATCTATCAGTGACGAGCTGAAAATGTAAAGAAAGGGTGTCCTTTCAAGAAAAAATCAACACGTGCTAATTAAAAACAGTCGGGCTCAGGAGGAATGGAATGGGAGACCTAACATTGCTGAAAGCTACCGAGACATGCCGCACCAGCCACAGTATGCCTCGTGATCCGAGTAGACAATGTATATATTCACTGTTTCATGCCACTCGTGACAGTGAGAATATAAGCCCACTCCTTGTGGTGTTGCCCTTTCATCGTGGTCTAACGTGACAGAAGATTGAGCCACTTTGCAGGTCTGTGATCGCGGTCTCATGGAAAGTTGTCAGCCGTTCAATAAATTTCAGCCAAATTCGTAATGGGCAGAAAGTTATCAGCAACATTGAGAACGGCCTTGTTTCTATCTTTCAAAAATATTTTTTTTAAATTTTTTATTAATTTTAAATTAATATATTTTTAATATTTTTAAATTATTTTGATATGTTAATATTGAAAATAATTTTTAAAAAATAAAAAAAATATTAACATATATTTTAACATAAAAACTATTTAAAACACAACTATAATCTCATTTTCAAGCGAGCAATAAATGCATTAGAAGTGCATCATGTTTACTTTTAATTGTTAATCATTCAAGATGATCTTGCTAAATCTTTTGTTCATGAGATTTGCGTTAAATCTATACCATGCGTGTATACCTCTGCATAAGATCTTTTCCGAGATCAGTACTTTCTTAACTCGATAAACTTGTTAACTTGTTTGCGAATAGATTACCATCAAAATAACTGAGTCTCGTTTGCAAAGTACATCTGATTTTAATCTTCCTTAACTTTTTTTTTTTTAATTTAGCGGTTTTGCACAGTCCTAGGCTACAATAAGTATATCCATTTTTTTCTTTTCCATTAAAGGTGATCGAGGCCTAGATGTCAACCAAATTTATATGATAGAATTAGGTTCTGACATCATGAGTGACATAAGTCTCATGTTGATCTTGTATCCGAGTTTGCAAATCGTGTCCAATTAATTTTCTCTATATATGGACTATAGAATAATAGCCAACAGTTCCTGAAAGCGAAAGGAGGGGAGTTTTTTAGTTTTTTTCTTTCCACATAAAGCACCTCCATCCAGCCGGTCCTTGATTTCTGTATGATTAGTGACCCATGGGAAGCCTTGCTTTAGCATTGAGTTAAGAAACTAGAAAATTGGTTAAATTAAAAAATAATTAAAAAATTTAAACTATAAAAAGATCAATTAAAATATTTAAAAAACTAAACAGTTTTGTTTTGATTTTATAAATGAAATGGTAAAACAGAATTGAAATTAATAACAGATTTAAATTAAAAAAATTGAGTCAAACCAAAACTAAATCAATTAAAAATTAAAATAATATAAAAAAATAATAATTTTTGGTTTTTTAAATAAAATAACCGAAGCAAAATCAAACTTAACTGAAATTAATTGGTTGGGTCTCAGTTTTTATTTTAAAATAACTGAACCGGTTGGTTTGAATTAATTTTAGTTTTTTTTTAAAAAATTAATTTAATTATTTTTTAAAATAAAAAACAATTCAAATAAAAAACAATAACCCGTACTTCCGTGTGCAAGCTAAGTGCGACCATAGCAGCTGGGATGGCAAGTAACAGAGAAAAAGGGAAGAGTGAAAAGTCTGTCTGTAAATAGATCGACATTTTGCAGATTAATGAGTTCAACATGCTTGCAAAGCTTGCGCTTTCCTTTATGTTATGCGAGTAAATCGAACGCGACCCATGCATAACTCTCCATGTGCAGTCGTACGCCATTCTTCTTCTTCGTCTTTTTTCTCGCACTTCTAATGCATGGTATTCTTTTCTGATTCCTTTGCTTGTCCCCTCTTTCTGGGGTAAGGACGTCAGGAATTAGGATATTAAAAACGTCTAAACAGATCAGTCCATGTAGGGCAAGTTGCTCGTCAGAAAAAAATAAAATGTTTTCATATATTAACGTCTACGAACATGTAACATGCTCTCGTTATAAATTGAGCATGTGTGTATTATCTGGAGTACTTTTGCGAGACAAAAGCTTCAAGCATGAGTGCTCGGCAGTTGCAAATTTGGAACCCTTCCACTACAGACTGTTTCTTCGAAAATTGGCTGTCGATGTTATGATATGCAAGCCATCCACTAGCTCAGACTATTTCGTTCAAGCTGCAAATATGAATATTGCTGTGCCTCCAGGGCTGCTATAGGGCTTTTAAGGATGGCAAGACTGGGTTCTCTATTTATTATAGATTAAATTAATATGAAACTTAATGGTTAAGATTTTATTTTTGAAAGTTAGTGAGTGCAGGTTGATTTTTTTTTTTAATTATTCTTCTCTATGAACAAATCCAGACTGTTGATTTCAAAATCAATATTTTAGCTTTTAACTAGTATGATAAATCATGTTATCAAGAGATTTAAAAAACTAAATCTCGAATGGTTAAGAAAATAATGAAAGTAAATTTTCTTGACTATATCCTAATTAATAAAAGAAAAAAACCAAAGATTGAGCAAAAAATAATCAATGAATATATTTATTTTTTATTTCCTATCTGATAAAAGAAAAACAATTAAGGAATTGAAAAGCTAAATACAATCAAAATGAAATGAAATAATTAAATATCTGAAATATCTTATTTTATTTTTATATATTTTAATATGTAGCTATATAAACTTTACATGAATGTAATGTCTATGTATTATCATTAACATTCTCTTCTTTCTTTTTTTTTCCCCTTCTATTTCTACACAAATTGCAAATTAAAGCTCAAACGCACAAGGAAATAACATAACTTAATCAAACAGTTTATTGCACATACAATATTCTACACATGCCGAAGGACTGGATTGCGACTCTAGCTGGTGAAAGAGGGGGCAGATAAAGTAGCTGTTTAGGACATAGATGTTTTTTTTTTTCAAATACTTTTTTTTTAAAAATATATTAAAATAATTTTTTATATTTTTTTAAATAACCACCTATCAAAACAATCTAAAACTATATAAAAAATTATTAAAAAAAAACAATTCACATTCTCAAACACCTAAAATATTAAATGCTAAGATTATCATGATTTTTTTTAATAAAAGGTAAGTATTAAATATACTTTTCATGAAAATAAAAAATAAATATAATCTTAAAAGAGATTTAATTCAACAGGTCAGATTTTAAATTTATTTTATAAAGATTATTAATTTAAATATTAAAAATTTTAAAATTATTGAAAGCTAATATGATATTATTAATTTCAGTGTTTTGCCAAATTAGTTAAGTTACTCATTATATTAATTAGCTCGGAAACTTATAATTAAAAAAATAAATATGATGCTTTATTTTGCTCCATCTTTATCTTTTGTTGAAAAAAAACTTATCTATATATATACCAGTTTGATTCTCCATCCCATGCTGTGAGATACAGCATCTCTTTTCAACACAAGACAAGGACAGGCCTTGTTAACGTTTTTATATTATATGAGAAGACTAAATAACCCTCGTACTCGGTTAAAAATCTTATATTGATTTTGTGTGGATTTTTTAAACCATATGACTACAAGTTTTAAATTACTGGGAACCCATTTTCTTATTTGATTACCCTCCTTTTCTTTCAAACAAGGCCATATGTTGTCCTTTCGCTTTTATGGTAATAAAATAAATGCAACTCTGAACATAATCCTGAAATCCTAAAAGCAAAAGCCGAAGAGATAAATTTTATAAATGAGTATAATCGAAAATAAAAATTTGAAAGAAAAGGAGGGTAATCAAATAAGAAATTACTGGGAACCCGTTTTCTCACCTCCGCCACCATCATCGAAGTTTTAAGAGAAGTAAGACACAAAGGCCAGCATCGCCGGCCGTTCTACGGATTAAATCGAACCTCCTCAATAGACTTACTAAACCTGACCTAGGCCCATGATTGTGTATCTAAGCCGCAATTAGGCTGGCTAGGAAAGCAGATATTATTATTATTATTATTATTATTATCTGTTTGGTTGCAAGCGGGGTTCAAAGGCAGGAAAAACAAAAGACTCGCCCACAGATTCTGAACTCCCCTAACTACTCTTGAATTATTATTATTATTATATTTCCCTTTGATATGGTTTTTATGATGTTTCTGGCAGTCTATATGATCTTCAAAATGTCAAAGAAATCACCTATAACAATCACGAAGCTAAGAGTAATCCCTCCGTCGTAGTTTGCTTATCCATAATTCTATTTTTTAACCATCTTAAAATATTTATCTTCATTCATTATAAAATTGTATATTTTTTTTAAATTATAACTAAGAGAAAGAGATTTGAGAGAGATTACTCTAATTTATCGTACAAATTCATTGATTGACCGAAGAGATAAAAATATTTATCGTGGAACACAACCTGGTATTCCATTGATCCACCCTAAATAAATATTTTAAACATAACCTTCATGAAGAACAGGTTGAATAGTCGACAAGATTTGATGTCACAATTTCTCTTTGCTGGAGTCCGCTCTTTAAGAAATTGTCACGGACGTATATGCCTGTTGATCGTTCTGCTAGCGTAAAAAAGAAGAAGAAGAAGGGTTAAACATAAAACAGAATCCATTAATTAATTTAAGCTAGCTTGCTTAGAGCCAGAAAATCCCAAGGGTTAAACCACGTGGATGACATATGATGTGATGAGCGTTCATTCACATGCCCTCCATGTTAAGCAACCTTTGCTTTTGTCTCCAGGCTACTTTTTTTCAGAATAAATGGATTCTTCTCATCAAGCTAAAATGGAAAACGAAAGCGACAGAGGACATCAAAATAACTGTACAAAAACACTTGTCTTTCTTTCTTTCTTTCTATCTTTGTATTTGCCGGAATCACGGATTAAGAGATTTTCTTAACTGTGATGCAGATGCCCATTATGTTATGTGTATATTACTGTATAATTTCCCCCCAATATTATGATCATTAATCATCTTTAAGTACGCTTAGGTTATTAAACGTGCCTTGTTCATATCTTTCTCTCTTGGTTACCGCATAATTAGCCTAGTTCATATCCAAC
Organism: Populus ilicifolia; assembly: GCA_015708895.1. Classification (NCBI taxonomy): domain Eukaryota; kingdom Viridiplantae; phylum Streptophyta; class Magnoliopsida; order Malpighiales; family Salicaceae; genus Populus; species Populus ilicifolia. Next base: position 307,495 of record SRLM01000018.1, read on the forward strand.
GAAACGGTAAACGTGGTCTGTAGCCAATCATATTTCTTGATGCGAAATATGGTGGCCCTTTAATTTTCATCTTAAAAGGGTTTCCAATATCGTTTTGGCGCTGATTGAATCAATCCCAGCAGCTTTTGCCTGCGTCCAAACATTTTGTGGTGGTTGTTATATATAAAAGATATTATTACCAACCGGTTTGACATAAGAAAGCTTATTTTCATGCTTTACAATAATGAAAACATGCTGTAACACGTCCAAAGTTGTATAAAATCCAACAAACTGATCAGGTCCTATCCACGTATATAAAACCTCATGGCAGCTATTTTGCCCTTACAAGTCTGCCAGGAGTTGATTACACCTTATATTTATACAGTTATGTGGATGTTATAGGTTCTAATGGTGACATGGTGGGCAAGGCATCTCTCTCTCCCTCTCAGTTCTGTGCCAGCAGAGCATACAAGGGGTCGACATCACACAAACCAGTAAAAAAAAAAAAAAAAGTCTTTGCAATACAAGCTAAACAAGATGCATAAAGAAAATGTGACTAGCTAGTCTTCTCATCAACAATTACGTGCGTTTCTTCCCCTTCCCTATTATAGCAATAACACTTTGTCCCCTTCCTTTTGATGTTTACCTACCTTCCTTCGGTCCACCTCTTCAGACGTTCCTAGCATACCCTCTAATTATATTGTTCAGGCTAAGTTATACGGTAGCTTTCTGAATTATTAATCAAACTATAATTAGTTCCTGAAATAAAATTTTTATGAAAGTAGTATTTAATTATATTAATTGTTATAGGGGACATCTAGATGATTATATGATTAAGATTCAGTACAGGGTAAAATTGAATAAAAGAGTCGCATTTATATTTTATATCAAGATTAATTACCTAATAATTTTAATCTATTTAAATTCCATTTAGATTTCATTAGATATAGCCCACTACACAACAAGCCTACCTAAATTTTTTCAATTGTAAAAAAAATGCTCAGGCAACACAGGCATTCCCAAAGAAGTACAACGAGACTTGAGTTATTGATTTAATTAATTTAACAAGCTTATGTGCTTTTAATAATATGAATAAAAAATATAAAGTCACTTAAGAAATTAACAAAACACATTGGTAAAAAAAAAAAAGTTAAAAAAACTAAATCAAGCTTGTTTAAGTTAGTTGGTTAAATTTACAATTTGGACATAATATCAGGAATCTTGTTCAAAAATTATTTTAATAAACTAATAAAACTCAATTATCAAACAACTCATTGTTGATGAAAAACATAAAAGAAGTCAATTTAAAAAAAATAATTTTTTTTAATCAACCTTAGCAAACATGTTTACCTCACAACCATAGGCAATATTTTAGGGATAACCTCGTAAAAAAACAACAAAAATAACATGAAAATTAATTTCTAATAAATCAAATGTTGAATGATGAGATTACAAAAAAATCAAATTTAATAAAGAACCTAAAAATCAAAGTCAACTTGTGTCAATATTCAAATTCATGATCTTGATCATGAGTCTAAGATTAATTAATGTAAATCTAGTAATCACATGGTCATGAACTCATAAAAAAATTGAAAAATAACTCAAGAAAGTTGAATATCAAGTTTGAAACTCTGATCTAAAGGTAACATTGTATTTAAAAACAAAAAATATTGAAAATTTTTTTGGATCCATAAACAATCTTATTCCTAAAAACACAAAATATTCGAATGATATCACAAACCTAGTTAATTTTTTATAAGTTAGTGTACGATTAGTGTTCTTGCAAAGAAAGGTTATTTGCAATACACAAAGCAAAGAAAAAATATTCCTTATCAAATCATCATTACTACCAAAACTTGCTGCTATATATATATATATCCCACTCTAAATAACCCCAGTAGACACCTTTTGAATTGCTAATCAATGAGTCTTGTTTAGTAATCAACCAATATAAGTTCAATGCTAAAAAAAAATCTAAAACAATATTTAATGGGTCAAAACAAACTTAATTTAGAATAAAGTTCAGAGCTAATAGTATTCAATAATAAGATAAAACAAAATCATAAAATAAAATCCTCTTGCTTGAAATCCTTATGCGTGGATTAAACTTCCTCTTTGTTTTTCTAAGTGGCTTTGTCAAAACTTTGTTTTTAATTGCAAAGATTTTATCGTTAAATTACCTTCATTTAGTCTCCTTGACATGCTAGAAAATCTTGTAAAATAATAACAAGGATAGTAAAAAAATCCTATACCTAAGAAATAGTAATTATTAAAAATAAAATCCTTGTAAACTATAGATAATAGTTATTATTATAAATATCTTATTATTTAACATAGAATCCTTGAAAAATAGGTAAGTCAATAATTGACGTCAAGCACGTTGTTTTCTCTTATTTAAATGAATTAATAAGAATGTCTTGTATATGTTTTTGGAAAGGTACATACATCTATTTTTCAACCTTATAAAAAAGTCTTTTCTTCAATGTTAATTGACATGATATCTTAATCCAATATATAAAAGCATATGCAGAAATTTTAATAAAACTTTTAGCCTAATTCAACGATTAAGTTAAAAACTATGTTTGATAAAGTAAAACTGGACAATATAAGGTTTTACATCAAAATCCGAATCCAACCTTACTTGGATTGTATTGTTAATCCTATAGAAGGTAAAAAAAGAGACAGTTAAATTCTCAATCGTGAAATAATGAAGGATATAATTGGAAAAAAAAGCAATAAAAAAACAAAAAAAAACAAATAGAAATAAAAAGAAAGAGAATCACATTTGACATAAAAATAAATCAATATCAAATGTTGAGGGATGAGATTTAAAAAAATCAATTAGAAAAAGGATAAAAAACAAAAGAATGAAATTGGAAACAAAATTCAATTAGACAAAGGATAAAAAAAATAGCAATTAAAAGAATAAAGATCAAATTTGATATAAAAATTAAATAAAATTAAATGATGAGGAATGAAATTAAATAAAAAATAATCTAAAAAATATAAAAAAATAAATAAGTATTTTACCAATGAGAATATAGATAAAAAATGAAGAAGAAAAAATCCATTAAAGCCACTTCGCTAGTCCGTTGCTAACATGTGTCCTACGATCAATAATATCACAATTTTCCTCTCCTAACACCACCATGAAAGATAGTGTTTGATTGCTAAAGGAGCCCATATAATTTAAAAGACACAATCTCTTCTCAATTGAAGAGTGTTTGTTGCTCATACCAACCATCTTTTCTTGAAAATATATTTTATGTGTTAAAATACTCAATTGTCCTCAAGTTTATTTAATAATTGCAAAAAAATCATAATGAAATGACTCAAATACCTCTGGAAAAAAGTTTTAAAAAATAAAATTTTAAAGGCAGTTAGGTAATTATATTCTAAAACAAATACAAAATGTAAAAAAGCCACCTCTAGTTAATTTTATTTTTATTTTTAGGGTAAATTAATAATTTAATTGTTAATAAAAAATAAAGAGATAGATTTATGCTATTCAATTTGATAATGCCAACTGAATCTTATGAAAGGATTATCATCCCCCTAAAATTTATTATTTTTTCATTTGTATTATCGAGAATAAAATTATTATTAGACTTTAGTAATTTATAATGTAATGAATCTTACTCCATAATATTTTACTGAAGATCGTTAGTGTTTTATTATAAAGAGATAGAATCTATAGGAATAACCATGCTTTGAAAAAAAAAATCCTCATGAATTACATCCCTAAATCATATCTATGGATTTAGTATAAATCATATCAACTTTCATCTAAGAATCAAGCTTGTTTTTTTTTTTTTTTGCATGTTTCTTGACAAACCACAACCCTTTTTCTCCCCTGAAACTAATAGAAATCCTTAAGAATTACAGCCTCAAATCATACTTAAAGACTTAACATAAATCACATCTTACAACTACAAATCAATTTATTTATTTAGGTTTATTGGCAATGTATGATATCTACGCACCATGCTCCAAACAAGCAGTCCGTTGCTTATGCATAACTCTCGTGCGCTCCTTCTTTAACAAATTAATTTCATTTTTAGTCGACACTTGTAACTCTTAAAAATTATTTTCAAATCCTTAATGCATTGAACTGTTTATTTCTAATGATTCTTAATGTGTTGAATTTTAAATTATGATGAATTTGTGTTGGGTTTGATTGATGTGTGGCTTTATTCTTATTATTTTTTATTTAGCATGTCAATAGATTCATATTTTCCTTAACTCAAAATCGATTCAAGAGTTGAAATCTTATCTAATATTGTATATTTAATGAAGTGTATATATTTTTGTTAATTTATTTTAAGATTGTTATTTTTCTTGTAACTTAAAATTAGTACAGGAATTATAAATCTTGGGTTTTTCTTCGTGCATCACATTAAATATAAGCTAAATGTAAATATGGATGAGATTTATATTTGTGCTCTTACCTTTATATTGATTTGATATGTTTTATTTCCTCTTTGTGATTCTAAATCGACATAAGAATGTAAATTTTAATTAGATATTTTCTTTGAATATCACATTAAGAATTAGTGAGTTTTTATTCTTGATAAATTTATAAGAATTCTTGAATATCACATTAAGAGTTAGTGAGTTTTTATTCTTGATAAATGTATAAGAATTCTTGAATATCACATTAAGAATTAGTGAGTTTATATTCTTCATAAATGTATAAGAATTACGTTTGGTATTGTAAATAAATGATGGCTTCGTGTACACTTTGAACATAACAAAAAAAAAAAAAGGGGTCAAAGCTCAATTAACTATAATCATGATTTTCGGTCTAACACCTAGATTCAAAAAATCAAAATTAAGCCTTGCTGCTAGGCTTAGTTCTCAAATCACTGGTAAAGACTTGAATAGCCTTATACCATCAATAACCCAAAAACATATACTTGTGTAGATAAATTCTTAACATGTAAGTACAATATGCACCTTATTATTAAAAACAAATATGAAGTAGTTTACATTATATATGATGTTATAAAGTGATTTTTAATCTTTCTTTTAATATAATTAGCACTTTATCTAGAAACTCTAGAAAATCACTTGGGATTTTAGTTTTTGTAAAATTACATGAAAACATCTATTTTTTACTTTTTACTCTATTAATCCTGGTAAGCTCAACTAGATGTTTTATACAACACTAATTAATTGTTTGATCCAATTTAGTTTACTATTAGTGAAAATTAGATTTTCATTTAAATTCTATCTAAATTAATATGTAAAATTCATAATATATATTTTTTTTTATTTTTTTGATAAAATATATAATTTTTTTTATATAAAGCATGTTATAATCTGGACAAAACATTAATTGTATTAATGGCAGACTAAATTGAATAAAATAATTAATACATGGGTTAACGGAACAAAATTTTTAATCCATGCAGTACTTTGACCTCCAATTTATACCATTCTGTAGGTGCCAGGCTGCTTGCTCATCCTGTGTCATGAGGCTAGCGCACTGTTGTAATATTTATTGGATGATAATCTGATATATAATAGCAGCGTTATATCCGATTGATTCTCTTTTATGATTATTTATATTTAATTTTATACAATACTCTAATCATTGCGGGAATGACACACCACAACCAATTCATGGTATTGAATAATTTCCATTTATGTAAGTTCATGATTGCCCCCAACATTTCTTGCATTATTATCAATATAATAAATATATTAACTTCCTGGTTATGTATTTTTTAAAATATATATTTTTATATTTTCAGATTATTTAATTTAATGTATGAATGTAAAAAGTAAAAAAAAATATTATTTCAATATATTTCTAAATAAAAATCAATTTTAAAAATAATTATTACCATAATATTACATAAATTTTAAATTATATTGAGGATTGCACTATTCACTATAATAATGAACTGATATTTATAGTCTTGATTAAAAAATTAGTTGTCTTTCATTTAGGGATATCTTAGTATTTTTATATGGGTTATTCCTGATTATTGATTTGTATGAGGATATTTTTATTTCGAGTTGGAATAAAAAATTATTATATAATATTTTTATGAAAAGTAAACGAACAAAGCTACCTCAAAAACTAAAAAATAAATTGTTTTGAGTTGGAATATATACATATTTTTGGTTTTTCATATACAAAAGAATTACAAATGTATTATTAGATCCAAGAAATTTAATGCATCAGGGTTAAGGATATTAAAGTTTTTTGAGTCTAATTTTATTGTTAAAATAATATTTTTAATTAGAAAAGAATGAGTGAATATCATTAGTGTTATTTAAGTGATTAAAATTAGCCCTTCATTATCTATTTAGATGTGCCATTATATCCTTTTTCATATAAAGTGATGTATGACAATTTATCATAATTGGATTATTGTTGATGATTATTTAATTTTTCTCTCTCTCTTAAAATGTAATGTATATTAGTGTCTTCTTTGTTTCTTAATTTTTAATTTTGATCATCATTATCTTAATTTTTTATTTTATTTTTTTATTTATATATATTTTTTTATTTTTCTTTTGTTCTTCAATTACAATTTCTTATATGTTTTTTTTTTAATTTCAATCCTAATTCTTTCAATTTCTTATTTTGTTCATATTCTTTTTTATTTCAATTTAGTCTTTCAACTGCAATTTCTCATGTTTTTTTTTGTTTTTAATTTTAGTCCTCTTTTTTATTTTAATTTTTTTTCTTGGCACCTTTATTAAAGTTTTTTTGACTTTCAATTTCATTATTCAATTAAATTTTTTATTGTTTTAATTTTTTTTAGTTTGACCCTCATTCATTTGATTTGTTTTTTCTTTCATTAAAGCTGTTTTTCAATTCAATTTAACCATCAAATTGAAATTTTTTATCACTCTAATTAATACTTGTTGAATTTTTTCACTGTAATTAATTTTTTTTCACCTTCATTGTTTTTTGATTTTTTTCTCTTGATTTAACTTTCAACATTTAATTTATTGGATATTCAGCTTTGTACAATCTTATCATTCTAATTTTATTTTTTTAATATTAGTTTTGTGATTATTTTTAAATTTTTAATGAGTTTATTCAAATATCATGATCTAGATCATAAATTTTGGATTTTTTAATATAATTTTTTAGGTGTTTTGTTTATGTTTGGTTTTTCATGATACTATTCTAATTCATCTATAATTTTTTATTTTATATAAATGAGATTTCATTTTTAAAATAAAAATATTTATTTTTAAATAATTTTGCTGATGTGTTTGGCCTTGCGTAATATTTTTTTATGGTGTTGTTTTATTCAATCCATTTTATTTGTATTTATCTTTCAAGTCATAGATTTTTTAGGGTGTTGATTTATCTTTTATTGATTAAAATAAATAAGTTTAGTAAACATAATGAAGTTAATATCTTATTTTATGTGATTGAATATCTTGATTTATATTTATCTCTTAATTTTTTAAATTTTTTTATCGGTTATTGTTAATAATTTTTTTATCTTCATAAATGGTTATAGGTATATTTAATTAGATGCTTGTATAGGTTTTTTAATTTATATTTTGAATTTTTTATATAAAAAATACATGAAAACAGCTTATACACCTAATTTTTTTAAAATAAATTATAACTCGCAGCAAATTGCAATATAGCTAGGACGTATCTGTTGCCAATCCGTGTTGCTTCTTTGCTGAATAATTGCCAACTCATTTGATTCCATTACCGTTCAACTCCATATCGTTTTGTTTCCCTGAATTCCATTTCAGATATCTTCTCTTCAACCTCAAATGTGTGTGTGTGTGTCTATATATATATATATATATATATATATATGGCAAGTCCTTTGGGACATAGGACGTGCATTGATCAAGGCGACATGTATGAAAACTACGCATGTTAGTTTCCATTACGTGCTGATGCCGGAATTTCAATGGCGACAGGACATGTTCTTGAGAGATAAATAGAATTGAACAGCTAACAACCCAAAAGCTACCATGCTATATATGGTCCCTGGCCAGTATCTAAGACATAATTTACAAATTGTATGAAGAATTATAGGAAGATGAATCATGGAAAATATTAATATTATTAAATCAATCCATCTAATATAGTTTAGTCAAATATTATACTCCACTTTAAATTATCGATATTAATTAATTAGTCCACTCACTTATTATATGGTAATATACCATATAATCGGTCTTTAATTGTTGCATGGAGGGCCTGAATCTATTGTAAATTGGAAATAGAAGATTTAATTTGACAACAAATAGAGGAGTTGAGAGGTTGATTGATCAAATATGAGAAACTTGAGGACTACGTGTGACTTTTGCCCGGGAACCGTATGATCCATCAATACCATTAATTACGGTAGGTCGAAACCGTCTAGATTGGTCGCTACTTATTTGAACTCATAAAGGGGTTGGTCTATCTAAATTGTGGTTTACTTTATTTCTTTATAATTAAATGCCATTTTAATTTAATCCAAGGCTGCATTACATACAAACCACTTAGGATGATGATCGCGTGAAAAGATAAGCTTACGTGCAGGGTTTAGGCTAGGAGGCCATGAGTTGACTATGCAAATGATTGAAAGGGTGAGGTAATTGATTTTTTTGTTTGAAATTGTATTAAAATAATATATTTCATATTTTTCTAAATTATTTTTTTATATTAATACATCAATTTAAAATATATATAAAAAAATTAAAATGGATAATTTTTTAAAAAAATATTTTTAAATTATAAAAAATAAACGGTTCTAGGATGGTTTGTAAATTATTGGCTATTATGATATTCAAAAAAAATAGTAAAAACTTTTGTAGGGGTAGGAGGTGTCAATGTGATGGCAATCGTAACTTAAATTGGGTTGCATGATTAGAGGTGAATGGCTGGATAGGGATTCAAGTCAGGGAGAATTTAGTCATTTCAAGCCCAATCAACGTGACTAATTGCCCACTTAATTCCAAAAAACGCACCAAAAAGCAAAGGTGACCTACATGGCCCAATTCATCGTCACCAAAAATGCTGTCGCCATTTGGCTCAGGCTTATATATATATATATACTTTTCTATTTTGCATTATTTCCAGATTTATTAGCTTTTTCTCCAATTTGTTTATACTTTCATTTTCTAGATTTGGTGGGATTTATCACTCTGCCTGCCTTGTTATTTATTGATGGATGTAGATATATGTACATCTAAATTAAGAGAACACGACCCCTTTCATTGTTTTCCTTTTAACCAGCAAAAAACAAAAACACTACTGAAGATTCCGCAGCTTAGTACTTGAAAAAAAACAAAAAAAACTTTTTTTTTAAAAAAAATTTAGATTGGCAGAGCTACTCCACCGAATTAAGAAAAACAAATTAACCACGGAATATATTCATAAAATCCTTGCGAGAATTCACCTTTCTTTCCTATATTTTCCCGGCCTTCATTCTTCTTTTATTTCAGGTTGCTGTAATTGCTAGGAGATCACTCCCATGCTAGGTGGTTCAGGTGTCCTAGCAAGCCCTGGTGATGTTGCCACCACCGCGACTAGGGTCGTCCCTGAAGGTGGTGAAGTTTGCGAAGTTGGCGGTGCAGGTGGTTTTGGTTCAAATTCAACCGAAGAAGATAAGAATATGGGCGGTGATATTCATGAAGGTGACCAGATGAATTATGGTGCAAACCGGTGGCCTAGACAAGAGACTTTGACCTTACTGAAGATAAGGTCCGCTATGGATGCAGTGTTTCGTGACTCAAGTCTAAAAGGTCCATTATGGGAAGAGGTTTCCAGGTGATGATTTGTTTTCCTTCTTTTTCCTTTTTCAAGGTGTTCGGTTAACTAAAGTTTTAAGCTGTTGCTGATCAGTTCGTGCTCGTAGATCTGTGAAGTGACTTTCTGCTAAATTTTGGGCACTCTCGTGGATCCTTGCCAAAATGATATCTTACAGTTCTCTTGGTATTTCGATTTAGAGCGATAATGTTGGTTGGTTGGTTCAGTTTGAGGGAATTCAGTATAAAGAAGAGAAAAATAATGTTAATTATGATGCTCCATGAAGAAATCCTTCGCAGCCATGGTGCTTCCTTTTCATGTCTGGATCTATTTTTATTTCAAAAAAAAAAAACGTTAATAATATAATACATCGATGAAGGTTTCTTTAGTTAATATAGCTTTTGTTTTTAAGAAAGAATTCAACCATTCTGATAAACTAGGGAATTCGCTGTGGTCATAGTTTGTCAGAAGGTTCTCTCTTCGTTTCCCTTCTATCTTAGTTTGGCTTGGCTTTTTTTTTTTTTCTTTCTCCGTGTCTATCTATACTCAATTTATTTGTCAATGTTCTATATGGTAAATTCAGAGATGAAGTACTTGAAATTTTTTTGACTGGCAGGAAACTAGCTGAGCTTGGTTATCATCGGAGTGCCAAGAAATGCAAGGAGAAATTCGAGAACTTATACAAATACCACAAGCGAACCAAAGAAGGCCGAACTGGTAAATCCGAAGGCAAAACTTACAAGTTTTTTGATGAATTAGAGGCTTTTCAAAATCACCATTCATATTCAGCACAACCACCAACAATATTGGCACCGCCGCTGCCACCACCAAAAGCTCAAACTCCAACCGCAACAACTGCCACATTGCCGTGGACTAATAGTCCTGCTATCGTCTCTCATGTTACTGCTCAGTTGACAACAAACCCTATCGATATCTTGTCTCAAGGCATTGCTACACCAACAACCATCCACACAATTAGTCCGATGCCTTTATCTTCAAATTCCATGAATCCTGCTCAAGATACTTTACCGTCTTCTTTACAAAACCTTGCTACACATTTTTTTTCTAGTTCCACTTCATCATCAACAGCATCAGATGAAAAACTGGAACGAAGTAGGAGAAGAAAGAGAAAGAGAAATTGGAAGGACTTTTTCCTGAGGCTAACGAGAGATGTCATCAAGAAGCAAGAGGATTTGCAGAAGAAGTTTTTGGAAACGGTAGAGAAATGCCAGCATGAAAGAATGGCACGCGAAGATGCTTGGAGAATGAAAGAGATGGCAAGAATGAATACACAACATGAAATTTTAATCCAAGAACGATCCACGGTGGCAGCAAAAGATGCTGCAGTCTTTGCATTCCTGAAAAAGATATCGGGACAGCAAAACTCAACGGAAACACAAGCAATTCCACAACCCAAACTAACCCCACCTCAGCCTAGGCCACCAGTACCCACCAGTCTGGAACCGGTTACAAACTTGGTGGTTTCTAAATGGGATAGTGGAGAAAATGTTACTGTATCCAGCTCTTCTAGATGGCCAAAAGTGGAAGTTCAAGCTCTTATTAGTCTCAGAGCCGATCTTGATATTAAGTATCAAGAGCATGGAGCTAAAGGGCCTTTATGGGAGGATATCTCAGCTGGAATGCAAAAGCTTGGATATAATAGGAGTGCAAAGAGATGCAAAGAGAAATGGGAGAATATAAACAAGTATTTCAAGAAAGTAAAAGAGAGCAACAGGAAGAGGCCTGGAGATTCAAAAACTTGTCCATACTTCGACCAGCTCGATGCTCTATACAAGGAGAAAAATAAAATGGAAAGCAGAGTCGGCACAGGTTATGCTGTCAAGCCCATTAGCACGATGGAGCCATTAATGGTACGCCCGGAACAACAACGCCCTTTTGAACAAGCAAACCAGCCTGAGACAAACATTGAAGATAACGAAAGAGATATTAACATCGATCACAATATCGAAGAAGAAGATGATGATGATGATATGGATGATGATACTGAGGAAGAAGATGAGGGAGTTGGTTTTGAAGTAGTAGCAAACAGACCAGCTTCATTGACCAATGGTGAGTAAGTCAAGATAGGAAACTTCCTATCTAAATTACACTGTCATGGTACAGATAAAGGGGTTAAAATTTCGAAATTCAATTATGAATCAACACATATCGATCATTCAGAACTGAATTAAGGTGCATGCAGCGCTGAAGCTGTCCGACCGATTGATGAGAATGCAGGTTCTGGTTGCCCTGTGACTGGTGCCCACTTTTATTTTTGCCCATATTTGTACACATGGATTCCATTCTATAGTGGAAATTAGAGCAGTTTTTTACTTAATCTTTTTTTATTCAAATTAATAATTAACATTTGTTAATATATATAAAGCCGTGAAGAGATAGGCTGGTTGCCCTCCTTCTTTCGCAGATAAAAAATATTTTACGTGATGTTTGTCTGCAGAGGTAATATGGAGAGAGAGCTTATTGGAAAGAGCAAATAAACCAGTGTTTTATCGGTCCTTCTGTTCAGTGGTTGTGGATGATCAAAGAAATAGTTTTTACACTGTACACTACTGTAGCGTGTGATTTGGGAGATTATCTCTTAATACCACTTACAAATTAACTTTGGCCAGCAGCATGAGAATGAAAAATTAAGCACTTGTCTGGTGCTGTTAATTAGTGCATGAGACCTTAATAAGAGAGGAAAATTAACCCTTCTGAAGAAGAGGGCCCTCCACAGCAAGGTCTGGCCAGGAGGAATCTTCTAAGTTTTCTGCAATTAAGCTTTGTGTGGCATTATTGATGCATAAATCCCGTGTGTTGACTGTCAACGAAGCCATCATATTGATTGCTTCTTGATGATCAGCCAACCTATCATTGATCAGAAAGGTGAACATTATACGTTGCATATATTTCTCATTTACCATGGTTCATTTTCCTTTTGACTTGTACACGCACCATGATTTTTTGCCCAGTTTCTTGGGAGTATAGATCATATATTGCACTGCCCATTAAAGGCGAGGGTCCACAAAATGAGTGGTCATGGTCCATAAGAAGGCAGATGTTCTGTTATATAGTTAGGGCATTAAGATTCAAGGGCTCCTGTTCCTATCATTGCACAGGCACAAAACACAAGTCTATCTTTATCCTCAGCAACATCATCGTGGCCTGAACCCGCCACCGTTTGGTGCTGATCAGAAGGTGTCACTGTACGTACCGGTGCCTTGCTGCTTTCCACTGTGAACTCTGTCGATTTGCTTGGAATGTCGCTTTATTTCCCCTATGAATAGAATATTAGTGTCAAATTGACCTAACAGAGGCAATAGCACTCTACGGAATGATGATAAAAATATAATTATCGATCATTAGTGGGATTCATATGTTATAGAGTTATGGTTCGCCAACGTTTTAACGTGGAAAAAGATTCTCCTTTATTAACCTTTCTTTTCTTCAATTGAATTTCATTAAAATCTATATACACAGCTGCTCCACGGCTCATTCAACCTATGAATTTTAAGAGGATGAAATATTATACTAGAAAATATTCCGTGTATAAAATCTTTTATCATAGAATCTTAATTTTACATGGAACATATTTTTTATGTTTGGGAAAATACTTTTTAATTTTTTTAATAGAGTATCCCGTAAAATATTTTATGGGATTTAATTAACTGAAAACAATTTATTGGTAAATTATTTCACGTATCAAATCTTTTCTCATTAAATGTTAAATATTTTACTTGGAACATGTTTTTTGATATTTGGTTTTAAATTATTTATTTTTTGTAAAATATTTTATGAGGTTTACTGAATAGGAAACATTTGCTAAGATTCTAAGTTAATTATAAAATATTTTATGCATGTATGTATTCATGCATAGAGGATATAGCTTAATTTTGTTGAATTATGTGGACCACCAAAAACAAACAGCATTATTGCGACGGAAACAAGCAGAAATCGATCACAAACGTGGTTTGTGGTGGATTTGTGATTGAAAGAATTTAGTTAAACAAGGTTACCGAAGAGCATTTGCGACCAGATTTGTAGTTATAAATTTAGATTTTTTTTATAAAAAAAAATAATCGGTAGTACATGGTCAAATTCGCAGTCACAAATGGTAGCAAAAAGATAAAAATAAAAATGATAAAACTCAGATTAGTCTGAAATGATTAATATTCATTAAGCAAGAATTTTAATAAGTTATAATAGCAATGATCGTCATGATTTTTGAAAAATAATTAATTTTCTAAGAATATTATTAATAATCAGCATCATAATTATCAAGTAATTTAATTCTAGTTATAATTATTATTATTACCAGCATCATTTTTTTCTTAATAAAATAAAAAGTTTTGATTGCTTTTTTATTTGATCTATTTTTATGAGAAACTTAATTAGTGAGAGAAGAATGTGATAAAGAAGAAAAGAGAGATAATATGTTGAATGAAAGTGAAGGAAAGGATGGTAATTAAATGTATAGTTAGAGACAGAAGGAAATACAATAATTAAAGGAACTAGTTCCTTTGTTTTGCACTAATAATTAATTGGTTCGAAAACTGTCCTCCAAAGGTACTCTCGAAAATAATTAACTACAAACTCTCGGCGCAAAACACATCTATGATTAATGGAGATTCTATTTTGTTTAGTCTTAGTTAAGTCCCACCTAATTATTGGTAATTGGTTTCATTAAAGTCCCATATCCTGTGATTTGCTCATCATGCTTGACCTAGAGATCACATCACGGCCTTAAAATCAAAGCATAAAATCTAGGTATTGCTCGAATAAGCAGCAAAACAAAGAAATTAAAAGATCAAATACTTTCTTTAATGATTCCCCCGCCATTTGATGACTAAACTATCCAATTTAACACAATTCTTTATGCCGTTGTGGATATTGATCAACCTATAGGGCTGTTATTAATAACCAGCTAGGTGATCCGTGCGTACGTTTGTTTCACCACGAATTACTTTTTTTTTCAGTATAAAAAATAAATATATAAGCTTTTCTTATTATTTCATTAGATATAGAAAGATTCTCTAATCATAAATTGAAATATTTATACACACATCTAATTAAATAGAATAAATTGATATTTGCATTTAACATAAAAAAAAATAAGGAAGCAAAGCAAAAGAAAAAAAGCACAACATTAATTCCAAGAAAATAAATGGTAAAAAATCAAATTAAATTAAAAAAATATTTTTTAAAAAAGATCAAATTCAACCTCATAAAAAAACCTAAAAAATAAATCAATTCTATAAAAGAACATAAAAAAAATATCAAAATCAATTTATGTTGACTTTCAAAATTTATAATCTTGATCATAAAACTAGAAGTAACCTCAAAGAAAATAATTTTTTTTTAAAAAAATAATGTTGAATATCAAAATAAAAAAATAAAATAAAGCAAAAAAAAATATTGACCCACATTAATTTTTTAAATTTATGACTAAACAAAACTTAATCCCCAACAAATCTAACGTTAAATGATGAAATCTAAAAAAATTTATATAAAAAGATCTAAAATAAAAAATAAAGGTAAAAATCAAAATAAAAAAGGAATAAAAAATAAAAAAAATTAAAATACCAAAAAAAATCAATCTTTTCTCTTGAAATTAACAAAACAAACAAAAAAAATTATCAGTGAAAAATCATTATACTATCACTAACACACACCAGATCGGAATAAAATGAATGTGGCAGAGCTTCTAACAATAAGGCTAAGGGTAAGATAGGAAATGTCTTTGAAAAATAAAAGGATTGAAACATCCTAAATGATGACATTTATAAATTTTGAATTGTAAGGTAAATAGATTATTATTTTACTGTTTTTAAAAAATAAAAAGTCACAACTACCCCAGTCAAGTAACAAATAACTATTTGGTCCGGTAAAAAAACCGCAATACTGGCCTTTCGTTTTATCCTGGTAAAAAAGTTATTTTATTTTATGGCAGCAGGCAATAGTTTTTTCTGTTTCCTTCCACCGCAGGAAATATATTTTTTGTTTAATGGTGGTTTTATTAACGGTCAGACCTTATCCAAACTGTCAAGATGCATCATGGGTCACTGTTAACGACACAGCACCCTCACTACGGACACTGTTCATTATTTTTTGACAGGTATTTCCTCGCTAATATCAAGGAATTCCATTATCTCCCTTCGAAAGGTAAATGTTTTCTACGGGAATTATTTTTTTAAGAAATAACTAAAGAATTAATTCTTCATCGGGATATAAAATTAAGTGCGTGCTTAGTTATTAGGCGCGGCGTTGTATAGGAACCAAGTACTGTTGATAAGTTGAAGAGGTGGCCCAGGTGATGCAGGCCATCATCAAATGTCTCTGAGGAAAGATAAAACCTTTTCTTCTGTGGGTGTGTCCCTGTGGAGGTTTTATTGCCTGAAACTGTTACTGTATAGCAGATTACGAGTCCTATCCATAAATAAATATTCAGACCAATCAATGCATCTTTAATGGACATCATTTGCAGCCTTTCTATTCCATCTAGCTGTAGGAGATGTCGAGTCAGAAGGGAGATATAGAGAACACTTTCATGTTCTACGCAGAAACAAATCATTTTATTGTTTTATTTAATTCTTTACATTTTGAAGCTGGAAAGGGAACGGTAATTAAATAATATGTTTCGAGATCATTTTCTCGGCACTGACTCCAAGAGTTGAATTAATGGGAACCGAAATTAGAATCTGTATTTAGGTTTATATATATATATATATATATATCCCTGACGATTAGATTAACAGCTTGTAAGATTCCTCTCAGGGGACCCTGTTGAAGGTCCATGAGCAGCGTGACAGCATGTGTTGTTGGCGTGTTGCGGGAAGGGTCCCCAGTCGGAGCTCGAGGGTAGGCTTTGCAGCCTCTACCCCTCCATTTTTGGGTTGCTGCTGCGTATCTATGAACTATATACATCAACCTCGGATTGAAATAACAGTGACCTGTTCTTTCTAGCCTCTCCGGCCCCCTCATTTCAGCCTGCCGATCAGCATATATACCCTGAACAGCTAGCTAGCGGAGTTTATAATAATAATAATAATAATAATAATCTTTTTTCAACAAATAGAGAATATAGAGAATTCTTGATTTTTGAGTTTTTAAAACTCTAATACATACCATGTAAAGCTTTCGAAGGTTTAAATTTAGCTAAAGTTTAAGAGTACTCTCTAATATTTTTATTTTATTTATTTTCCTGGTTTTGATATTGGGCTAATACATTAAATTATATTTATACACACACACACACATACAAACAACACAACACAACACACTAATTAAGGCGTACTAATTAATTTGTTATTATTTTGTACATCCAAATATATATTTCTATTAATAAAAGTTAAGTCCCATCTTTTAAATAAAGTGTATTTGTTGAGCCAAATGAAGGAACAAGGACGAACACCTACAAACACCATGAACATGAATAAAAACTACAACGCTAGTCTCTTGTATTTATTAATTCTTTGGAAACTACTGAACCTCTCTCTCTTCTTCTTCTTTCTCACTCCCTCTACTTATTATTAATCTTGCAAAAAAATAAATAAATTATAAAAATAATTAATCTCAGCGACTATACGCTAGCTACAACACACCATGCATGTGAGCTTTGCTTACAAATTAATTGAGAGTCTTCCATCCCGATTCACGGCTGCCAGAATCCGATGCGCTTACCAATATTCCTGTGAATTCTCAAAGAGTTGCTTCTTTGGCCTTAAAACTCTCACTCATCCGTGTTCATTGATGTTTGTTTGTTTGCTACAACTTCATAGCCACTAGCTTCATCGACTTCGTCTTCGTCTTCATCATCCATGTTCTTGTCATGTTCGTCGTCATGATTTTGATGATCATCGCTTTCCAGATCTTCCATCTCCGAACGAGGCCTATGTTCATGTTGTGGAGGAGGCCATTGTTGCTCAGGGCGTACCATCAAAGGCACTGAGTTTTCAGGCTTCATATTGGACGGACAATCAATCTTGTTCTTCTCTTTATACAAAGCATCAAGTTGCTGAAAGTATGGACATGTTTTCGAATCCTCAGGCCTTCTCTTTTTACTCTCTTTCACTTTCTTGAAGTACTTGTTGATATTCTCCCACTTCTCTTTGCATCTTTTTGCATTGCGATTGTAACCAAGCTTTCTCATACTAGCTGAGATCTCCTCCCATAGTGGCCCTTTAGGTCCATTGTCCTGGTACTTGCAATCAAGATTAGTCCTTATCCTAATTAAAGCTTCGACTTCTACTTTAGGCCATCTAGAAGGGCTAGCTGACGTAAAATTCTGATCCCCATTATCTGATTTCATTATCATGTCCACATTAGCCACCGCTTGTTGTAGTGGCGCTTGTGCCCCTTGCGGCTGCGGCGGCGGCGTCGTTGGTACTAGCTGTAATATTGGAGGAGGTCCTGGAGGCCGCGGTGGCTGTGATGGTGGTGGATTATTTTGTATTTGACCCGGATGTTGCTCTTCGGATAATTTTTGCAAAAATGCCATTACCGCAGCATCTTTACGCGACGCAGCGGATCTTTCTTGGGCTAAGATCTCGCGCTCTCTATTGATTCTTGTCATTTCCTGCGTCCTCCAAGATTCTTCTCTAACCATTCTTTCATGTTCGCGTCTCTCAATTGCTTCCAAGAACTTCTTCTGCATCTCCTCTTGCTTCTGGATCACCTCCTTCATGAGCCTTTCAAAGAAGTCCTTCCATTTCCTTTTCCTCTTGCAACGCTCTTGCAGTTCCACGTCCGAGGATGTCGATGAAGAAGTGGAATTGGAGATGAGATCTGAGGAGAAGTTTGGAAAAGAGGGTGGAATATTAGTATGAGGAGGATTTGTAGGGTTTGTTGCTTGTGATGGGGGTAAGATTGTAGGGTTTGTTGAAGGAAATGGAGGAACGGTAAGATTTACTGCAGAAGGTACAATGCCTTGAGACATGTTTGTAGCTAGTGTTGCTGCTGCTGCTGTTGATGGAACAGTACTGTGAGAAGCCCTAACAATATTAGGAGAAGGATTAACCACTGGCATTGCTATTGCTGTGACTGCTGGAGTAGGAGCTTTGGACGGTTGCGGGGGCAGCGGCAGCGGCAGCGGCGATGATAGTGAAGAAGGATGACTTTCGAAGGCTTCTAATTGATCAAAAAACCTATAAGTTTTGCCTTCTTGTTTACCAGCTCGACCATCTTTGGTTCTTTTGTGATACTTGTACACGTTCTCGAATTTCTCTTTGCACTTCTTGCCGCTTCGATTGTAACCAAGCTCTGCTAGCTTCCTGGTATATGACAACAGTTGCAACAAAAACATAACTCCATTTCTTGTTTTATCCCAGCTTGAATTCAGCAATAAAAACAGAAGATCTTGAAGAATATTCACACATAAAATAAACGTGAAAGTTAAAACAATAAACAACAACTTAAATTGAAAATTAAGAAAGATTAGTGCTTCGATGGACACAATTTGCCCTTGGATTTACACATTTGTAAGCTGAGTTTTAATTAAGATGAAACAACTCCGTGTATCTGAACACTCCTTCCATCTATAAACCTCGTATTTAATTTAAATTTTGCTTTAAAATGGAACAATTTAGACAACCCACAAATTTCAGAAATCTAAATTCTGAACACTTAATTGTTATTGCAGTGTGCGCTGGAGGGAGTTTTTCTTTTTTCTTTTTTTTTTAAAAAAAAAGACATGAATACAGTCTTCAGGAGTATTATTAGTTGCAAAGGACTACTCCTATTAAGAAAACTAACCAAAAAAAGGAAAAGGAAGAACACAAAAAAGAAAATTGAACTCACGCAGATCTTTATCAATGAAATCCTAAAGCAAGAAAAAAACCATCTATGAATATGTAGTGGCAGTTCACAAAACAGAAGAGAAAATCAAACTTTGTGATCTAATAGATACCTGGAAACCTCCTCCCATAAAGGACCTTTAACACTAGCATCACGAAACGCAACATCCATGCTGGACCTTATTTTTAAGAGGGCCAAAGTCTCTTGTCTTGGCCACCGGCTTCCTCCACCACTCCGGTCACCTTCAATTTTTCCTTTATCTTCTTCACCTCCAACATCATTACTGCTTCCTTCATGATGGACTCCGGTTAACGTAGGAGCTTCCTTGTGACCTCCTGCCCCCCCTCCACCACCACCACCGCCACCAGGGGTTGTTGTCGTGGTTGCTAGCACACTACTTGAGTCCCCTAGCATAGGACTCTCTTTCTTTCCTTTCTAACTCTCAATATTACAGCTCCTTGTGGGAAAAAAAAATATATACGAGCTAAAAAAATAGAAGGAAAAAAAATACATCATCAGAGCAAAAGAGAAGGTTAATTCTCATGAGGGTTTTATGGGAGATGGTTTGTACTGTATGGTGAATTTATTAATTATTTCTGTGGGATCTGCTTGTCTATGTCAAGAAGTTGTTTCTTTTCTATTTTTAAAACTACTTGGGCTGGAATCTTTGAAGGATTTAATTTATTTCTTTTTTGTTTCTTTTTCTCTCGTGTAATGTGGGCTGGTAGGGATGGTTGGTTAAAAAGTAGGGTGAGTGGCGTCACTTGGTTTTTTAGCAGTGATAGTAAAGGCACGTAGCACAGAAAAGATAATAAAAATGACGGGAATTTATCAACAGCTGCACTGCACGTGGAGACGATGGTGATGATTTAGGTTTTTTCTCTCTCTTCAAATTACCCAAGTGAACGTAGGTGAATAATGCAGTTTGGAAAAGATGAGGTAAAATAGTATAATTTAACCTTGTCATATATTTAAAAATATTCACTGAATATTATATTTTTAAAATATAATAATGACATTAATTAAATATTTTGCTATAATATTTAAATGGTTAAATATTTATTATACAGAATTTAAAATTTTTATAAAAAAATTAACTTTTAATAATATTATAACAAAGAACGAAATCATTCAGATAAGAATATAAGCTAGATTTAATTATATTAGTGAAAAGCATGAAACATTTCATGGACATAAATAAATAGATAAGTTATAGACATAAATAAATAGATAAGTTATGTTTATATATTTTGAGATTACTTAATTATTTTATTGTTGAATTATTCTATATTTATCTTGTATGTATATATATTTCTTTTTATTCACAAGGTTACTTGTAATTATAAAATATGAGAATATATTTAGTTTGGGTTGAATTTATTAATTGCAGTTATTGTAATTTTTTGTATTTGTTTTAAGCGGGACGAAATTTTATGTATAGTTTCCGCATAAAAACCATGCTCAAATTTTAATAAAATTATAAATATTTTTATTTTTTAAAATTATAAAATAAATAAAATTTCATATTAACAAAAACTATGATTTTATAAAAAGATTTCAAGCTTAAAACAAGAAAATAATTCAAAATCTTATGATAGCCAAAACGGTATAGCTATAATCCAATCCTTTTATTATTAAATGTTCAGCTGTTTCTGAAAACGTGATATGTATTAAATATAATATTTCTGAATCATAATACCTTTAAACTGTATTATTTCACCCAAACTTATTTTATGTTATTTCAGCATTTAATTATATTTGGGATGCTACACCACAAAAATTTGGTTTTCGTCTGTCAGGCTAAATTGAGTTAAAAGCCGGCCCACGCCGGTCAGCTTTTTTCCCTACTTCTTTCTGTAATTTGCATTATTGTCACAGAATGAGAGTCTTTTGTGTAACGCATTTATTTCTCTGGTATATTTTTATTGTTTTTTGGGAGTCTAAGGAGATAAATATGAGCTTTGCTTTTTGGAGGGTGGTTTGGATTTCAGCGGCGGTGGCAAGATTTTATGTGAAATTGCTAAATTGGCCTTAAAAAGGGACCCCATTGACCTTTAATCATTGAAGGGCTCCTTAACTGTACAATTTTTTATTTGATCCCCTGATTAGTGATCTGGTTTTGTCTCTGTAATTCGGAATTTTCTATGCTGGGTGGTGGTGGGGTTTTTTCTGTAATGCCGAAAACGGCCCTGCGTATAAAAAAATCTTTTGCAACTTTTGGTGGTCGAGACTGTGCGATACAGTACGTACACTGCTTCTAGTGAAAGTGACGAGTGTAGTTTGACAAGATTTAATTTATCGTAATTATTGTGGAAAGCCTGTGAGCTTATCTTAAGAAGAAGGGACATTTTGGAGTGGGATCCACGGTGGAGAGATAAACCAGAAGACGAAAGATGGAGGTCACATAGTGAGGCCAAGCCATTTATGAAATGAAGTAAATGGTGGAGAATTCAGTTAGGTTGCAGGCCGTCGTAATAAATAGGAGGCAGGGATTTGAATGGCGATGATCATCTGATCATCCATCATTCGGAGAATAATTGGCCGGAATCTGGGACCAGTAGCCCTTTCGCAGTTTCCGATTTAACTGCTGCTTCACCAATTATAGCCTGAACGCGGTGCCTGACAGCCACAGTGTACATCGGCAATGTTACACTCTGTATTGAGTTTTCATGTTTCCTTTTTGGCTCTTCTCATTTTCACTTGACAATGACGAAACAAATTATTGAAACGGGATTTTATTTATTTCTGACCTAATTATTAATTAGGAGTCACAAAGGATCTTTAAAGTCACACGGTCTCGTGGACTTTTCGATCGACGTGAATGATTTCAAGGGCAGAGGTTCTTGAGGTCAAGCCCGAGAGATTATTTTATCTTCTACATCCTGTGCAAATTAATTCAGCAACTCAATTATTGAGTTAAAAAAAAAAAAAACAAGTGATGCCCGAAGCATAACGCAAGGAGTGGGGCCGGTCCGATTAATCAATAAATGCACAAATTAAGAATAAATCTATTACAAACACAGGACTCCATTATCATTACGTGTGCACAAATCAAGAACTTGTGAGGGAGAGGTAGGTAAATATATGCATCAAAAAAATAAAAAAATAAAAAAGGAAAAGAAAGAAACAGTACCAAAAGCAGGAATAATTTTTCCACACTGTTCATCTAATTGAGTTTCCAACAAGTGGGAATTATATTCTTCTTCTTCTTCTTTAATTTTTTTTATATATATATAAATGTATCCAACCATTATGTTGACATTCTATAACATTAATTCGGGGCTCAAATTATTTATCCTCTTGTATAATCCAATCGTCCCACCGTCCAAAAAAATAAAAAAAAGATTCTATAGGGTAATGTAAATGCAAATTAAAGTCAAAGTACAAGGGATTTTATTGTTCACAATAAGATATATATATATATATATATATTCACGGTGGGTGCGTATTGTTTTATGTATTTTTGCTTATGTAACAAGACATTATAAAGATGAAGTGGTTTTGTTTTTATGCAATTGCTTCGCTGGCAAGAACTTCTCTAGCTGGAACGGCATAGATAAATGGAGAATAAGATATAAATGGCTTGCGGAGCTTCCCTGGCTAGCTGGATAGATGCCTGCCACCATGTTTGTGTTTGCCCCCTGCCTATACATTATTTACAGCTAAAAATCGACTGTAATAATAATACACCAGGCGGCCACTTCTTGTAATTCTCGAAAAAAGAAAAGAGAAACCACGTGGTACCCAAGTGGTGCCTGTGATTGAGGATTCTTATGAAAGTTGAGAGGGGCGATCGACATGTAACAAGTTGAGCATGCTCTTAATTATATATATCTGATCGATGCTGTATTAAGTTATTGGAGAATATTATATTTTTCGATGCAATATTTTGGAGAATATGTACTCTCTTTTTGTTTTTTAGAATAGCTTTTGGATGATATTAATCCAGCCTTTAGGTGAAGAAACGCCATGTTTAAATGTTCTTAAAATATGTGCTAATTCATTCATATATGCATTCGAATGCATGTAAGAGTTTTTTTTTTTTTTTTCTATCCCCCGATGGGTTTGTAAACCTTGACATGTAAGATGCTTCTTTATTTTAAAAATAATTTTTATTTTATTTTTTCTTCACTTCAAATATTTTTTTTATATCATTTTTATATGTAATAATATAAAAATAAATTTTAAAAATTAAAAATTAATCATTACCACAACCCTAAACTAATCTTAAAATATTAAATCCCGGATGTATGGTAAATTACTAACTAGCCTCTATTTATAAAAACGAATATTAAGTTAAATACATGTATGTACGTATAAAAGTATGGCTGGCCCATATGAAAAGGTTACAAGTAGACAAAAGGTTTCCTTCACATGGGTGGGCATGTGATGTGAATGAACACTCACACCATGTGTCTGTCTACCATGTGGATTAACCTCTACATTTTATCTGGCACCAGCTAAGCAACCACCAAGTGGATTCTTCCTTGCCTTTCTTCCCCACCCTTTTTTATTGTTATTATTATTATTTTAACTGCATGCACAGCTAAAAATAAAATTATATTTTCTTTTTTTCTTAAAAAAATAAAAGGGAACACGGCAGGAAGAACTTTAACATTTATAACTTCCTTTTTTCTCCAATTTTACAGCTCGCTTGATAACATGGTAATTATTACTTTTTATAATATTTTTTATTTAAAAATAAATTAAAATAATATTTTTCAAAATCTTTATTTTTAACATTATCACGTTAAAATAATTTGAAAATATAAAAAATTTAATTTAAAACAAAAAAATTAAAGAAATATTTCAGAATTTTCTAAAATCATTTTTAAAATACAAAAACAAAAGGATTTTACCCAACAAACAAAAATATGTAATAATGCACCAATGACAGGTATGACATTTATATGAATCACTATCTGTGACTTTTGCTCCTAGTTGTACTGCTGTGGTTTACTTGTGCACAAAAGAGAGAGAAGGAAAACAAAATGATATGAAAGAAGATTACAATGATTAATTATAGTGATTAGTGATTTGATTGGTCATGATCTTCGTTAATTAACACCAGCAAGATGGTGATTAATTGTGATGAACATTGATAGAACCTTCTATAGGCAAATCTTTCCCGGATCAGGAATTGGCCGTGGGTAAATCTCAACACTAATAAACATGATTGGAGGAGTAAAGTAGAAGCAATATTCACAAGCATGTGCAGACAGTGTCATCATGGTTAAAAATAATGCCTCGTCAGTACTTCATGCCTATTAACTAGAATCATTGGAACATGTAAGCATGTGCATCTGCTGGTAAAACCTAAATGATCCCTCGCCCAATAATAATAATAATAAATGTGAATTAAACCATTATTTAATATGACAAGAAAAGGAGACATTTGTTTTGTAAAAGAAGTCACTGTAAATGGCCCAGGCAGAAGAAAGCACTCAAAAAGCCCATATTATGAAAAGAAGGGTGGAGGGCCCATGTTACCACAAACGAGCTAATAATGGGGGGGCACGATAGACAATCTTTCTTTTTCTTTCTTTTTCTTTCCCTCCCTTTTCTTACATATGTCCACTTCTTTTTAACGTGAGACACGAACTGAATAACATGATAAGTCCAGCTCTGCTAAAAGACTCTTGTGTTTGGTAATACTCTATAGGTTAATCTCCGAACGGCCCGCATTCAAAGCCAGGAAATAGTCCTACCTGCTACCGCCATTGATGCTGGCCTGCAATGGCACACAGAAGTGTCGTTATAATTAGCCTTAACTATTTGCTGTGGCCTAACTAGAGCTGCAAACATGACTAAGAATGATTCATACAAGGAACAAGTATGAAAGATTCGTTCTTCAGCTGCGCCATGAAAGCAAGATTGTATCGGTGTTAGTTCTTAAATTTATTTATCAACATTAAGTGTATTGAAATTAGTATAATGAATAATCATTCACATTAGAAATCTAGAAATATTGTAAATTTAGTAATACTATGAATCTAAAGTATTGAGTAAAAGATATTTTATAATATAGAACCAACAAATTAGATACAGCGTAAGAGTAGATATGACTTTCAGCAACAACAATTTTTAGTTTTATATTTCTCGTCTTACAAAACAAAACTATAATTTGTGGTGTATTTAATATAAAGTACTACTAAGATCACAAAAGTTATGAGATTTAGTAGAAGATTGTTACACTAAACCAGAATTAACAAGAAAAGAGGTAGCAATGAGTAAGGCGTTATTTATCATTTATCAAGAACTTGATGAAGCAACTCTTAAGATAGTGGCACTAACAAAGATGTCAAATGAGGCATGAAAAATATTTAACAAGACTTACAATAGAGTTGAAAAGATAAAAGGTTATGATTACAAGCACTGAGATGAGATTTTAAGAAGTTGAGTAAAAAGTATAATGAGATAGTTTCAGATTACTTCATAAAAGTAATCTTCTTAGTTCACCCAAATGAGAAGGAATGGTAAAAATATTGATGATGTTCATGTGATGGAGAAAATTCTGAAGTTTCTGGATTCAAAGTTTAACCATGTAGTTGTAGCAATTGAAGAATCAAAGAATTTGAAAGATTTGACGGTAGAAGAATTAATGAGATCTTTGTAAGCTTATGAGCAGAAAATTGATAGAAAAGGAGAAGGAAGATCTTTTGAATAAGCATTACAGGCAAAGTTAACTATGAAGAATATTAATAAATCTGGTAGATGAGCATTTCAAAGAGGAATGTTCATTCACGAAAGAGAAAAAAGAGGAAGATCATTCAAAAATCAAGAATTTTCATGAAGCATGAAATCAAAATTTTAATTTTAGAGGCTATCGTAAAAGAAGAGAAAGAAGTCATGGAGCATATTCAAATAGGAGGAATAATAATACAAATGTACAATGTTATAATTGTAAAAAGTATGGTTATTTTGCTTTGGATTTTTCACTACACAAATTTGAAGACAAGAATGTTAATTTTTCTAAGAAAAAAATTGATTATGAAGAACCTGTATTATTGTTGACTTCTGAAAAATTTGATGGCAGCAACTTCAGCACTTGGTATCTAGATACAAGAGCATGAAATCATGTGTATGGTATGAAGGAAACATTTTTTAATATCGATGAAAGTCATAAAGGAAACATTCCCTTTGAAGATCTTTCTCAAAGACCAATTGAAGGAAGAGGTAGAATTTTTTCTATATTTTTAAAACCTTGACCAACCTGGAGGGTTGGCCCAAGACTTGGCCAACCCGGGCTTAGGACTGGTTTCGGTGAAGGTAAAAACCTGCTTGAAAATTGGCCTGGATAAATCGGGTCGAAACAGGACCCGGTCCACTAGGTCAAACCAGGGTGAGACTAGGTTAATTTTTTTTTTACATTGATAATTATTAAACAATGTCATTTTGACTTTTTAAAAGGCCAAAACACTGAAGACCGAAGAGTGAAAAAGAACGAAGCAATATCAGTTACAATTTGCAAACCTAATTAACTCAACTCTTTGAAACCTAATAGAGGAGCAAAGGACATCTTGATTATTGATCGTTGTTGTTTCTCTGCAAAAAAGGTTTGAATCTCTTTCTTTCACTCTCTGTTTTTTTTTATTCTCAAACATTGAAATAATTTATTTTCAAATATGGAATTAAGTACAATAAAAGCAAAACACCACCAGTTAGTCGCTCCCCTCCCCCCTCAGTCTATCGAATAATTGAATTGCATGCCTTGTCTCTTTCTGATTTAACAATGGAGGAGATCAACGCTTCTGCTCCCGGCGAGAAAACCATAAGCAAAATGTTAGTCTCTCTCTTATTTATTCTTACTGAAAATTTTGTTTTCTATTTTTTTCAATGATGGATTGATTGTGGCTTTTGGATATATTGCTACTATTGTAGTACACTGAAGAAGGAATTAAAGAATAAGAAGAAAGAAGAAGAGAGATGCTAAAAGAGGTGTTTTTTATATACATTTTTTTGTTAACCCAGGTCATCTCATCTGACTCGTGACCCGATCACTTCACCTAATCAATGACCGCATATAGTCAAACCTGGGACTAAATGCAATGGCTGTAATAATTCGTGTCTCTCTAGCACTCCACCCAACAAAATTTGATTAAGAGATAGACACCAAGAAGAATGAAAATTACTGAGAGAGTCTATTGTTATGCCTATATATATATATATAGTATTTTTCTTTGTTTAGGTGTAATTTTATTTTAAATTAATTTGTTATATATATATATATAAGGATTGAAAAATCATGATAAAAAAATAGAAAGAAAAGTGAGGGGAAAATAATAGAACATTATGACTTTATTTAATTAATTATTTGTACTTCGAGGTCTAGCATTACATGCTTAAAAGTTTTCAAGTATTTTTTATTCTTGATTAATTTTCACATTAAAAAAAAAATAGAATTAGTTTTTTTTTATTGTGATTGTGCTTATAAAAATCATACGTAATCTTAATTCCATTTATAATTTAGTATTGTATGGATTTATGTCATGATCATCTAGTGTTAAACCTTAAATCTACACTTACCATGGGCCCACTTTTAGTAATGCTCTTAGAGCTATTTGAGAAAAATTACAAACTCAAATAACTAACATGTCTAAAAGAGTTAAAACCCTAAAAAGTTCTCGAATAAGACATCTAAAGATTAGTAAAAATCACAATTATAATTATTATGGGCTAGTTCACCTTGAGTGTCGCCAATATAACTATCATTTAGTTTACTTTACATATGATGATTTTGATGAGCATGTCATGAGCTTTAACAAAAATGAAACTTTCACTTAACGGTCATCATGACCTTTAGGTCATTGATATGTGAATTTATGCTAATGATTAATTCTTTGAGTGACACAACTTGTCCAATAATAGAAGAGTTAAATTTGTTAAGATGATACTTGTTGGTGAAGCCTAACTTAATTAGAGAGATGTAAAGGATTGTTTACAGATAAGAGGTAAACCTTTCGTAACTAATTGGACTGAAATGAAACAAAAACTACAAGAAAAGTAACAACCTCAATCTTATATAAATAAACTCCTGTACCAATGGAACAATCTAAGGCAATGAAAAAAGTTAATGAGTATATAAAATAATTTAATGATTATATGATGAGAAGTGCCATAAAATAGAATAAAACCATGACTTTGCATAGGTTTTGTAAATGTATGAATGATGATTTTAGAAAAGAACTCGTGCTTATATGTGTTTTTACTCTTAACCAAGCCTATATTGTAGTATAAAATTATGAGTTGTTTAAAAATAATTAATAGACAAAACATTAAAACCCTCTTCAGGTCTTAGTTTATAAATAATAGTTATTTATTAGGTACTCCATCTTATAGACCTAATCCTAGTAATACCCAAGTTTATAAATAAGATAAAGAAAAATGAATAGTTAATGAAATTTACAGGTTAAGTTCAAAGTTTTAGTTTGCTAAATATTTTTGCTA
The DNA here is from genome assembly GCA_015708895.1 of Populus ilicifolia. NCBI lineage: Eukaryota > Viridiplantae > Streptophyta > Magnoliopsida > Malpighiales > Salicaceae > Populus > Populus ilicifolia. The sequence continues at coordinate 336,446 of SRLM01000018.1, forward strand.
AATCCTAGTAATACCCAAGGTTTCGATCATATTTTTGTTAATTGTATCTTTAAACCCTTAATCATCCAAAAATATAAGAATAGAGGTAAAAAGTAAGACTTTTTATTATATGTAAGTATATGAATTCAATCCTGAGGACTTTAGCGACCTAGATGAAGAGGATGTATAATAAAATAAATTTAACACTATAAGTTCAAATAATTTTAAAGACTTAGTAGTTAGTACTAAAAAGATGAATATAGTATTTAAGAGTATTATACACGTATGAAAGGAAGGTTAATAAAGAATATAATAATTATGCTTTAATAGTAAAGAAATAAATTTTAGAAAACTCTTTAATGAAATCACTTGAAGAGGTAAATATAGTCTTAAAAGCTTCTCATGATATTAATCCTTTTAAACTATCTGATTTCCCATCAACTATATTTGATGTCCAGCACATTATCGATTTAGATCAAAATGTTAAATTTTATTTTTTATCTCTAACCCCTGACATGATAAGAAATATGAAGATAATCATAATTTATTAGATTATGTCTAAACAATATCTATTTAGGATTTGAATAGTGTTTGGTCCATTTCACACCTTTAGTCATATAGTGTTCATAATTGCGAATCTAGAAAGCTTATTGATCTTCTTTATATTTCTCCTCAAGTTAAAATTTCTTATTCAACTAAGTTTTTTACTTATAGAGTTTATAATTTGTATGTTGAGATCATTGAGAAAATTTAAGTAAGTAATGAATAATACACATTTCAAGTTGACTTGCATAAGTATCATAATATACTTAATATTTTAGATTATTTTATTGTATAGATTAAACTTGAAATCATTTATAAATTGTAAATGAGTAGTGTTAGATTGTTCAAAGTGTTGCAAATGATTGAATCAAATACTTATATTATTAAACGGTCACTAAACTTTGATATTAGCTCTATTTTTAGAATGAAAGAGCTCGTTATATATAAAACATAACAATTTATCCATGATACTTCTTTTGATATCCCTATCATATTATCCTCATCATTGAAACAAAAAAAACATATTAATGTTATTTTGGATGCACAAGTTATTTTTACCAAGAACAGTGAAGTTCAGTTAATCTTAGTATATAAAAATGTTATTTTGGATGCACAAGTTGTTTTTACCAAGAACAGTGAAGTTCAGTTAATCTTGATATATAAGATTACCAACTAGATTTAAATTATACTTTGATTATTAGAAAGACATCATAGTAACTTGATCCTTATTTTTTGAGCGTTTTCGAAGCTGTCTTAATATATACTTATCGGAATTAAATTTTTCTAATATCAAAAGAGTTAATAAAAACATCAAACTCAATACATCAATCACATGTCATGGAATCTATGATAATAAAAGATAGCTCAACTCCATTAGATTGCATTCAGATTTATTTTTTAAGTTTAATTTAGTTGTCATTGAATATTTTATATGGTAAGGTATAAACCTAATTGTTTATTCTAATTAGAGTACCAGCATTTATAATTTATTTTTTAAAATATAAGATTTTTTATGATTTAATTAAAATAATATTATTTTTTTATCTGAATTCTCTCTTTTTCCAAGCTTTTCTTGCTTCTAATCTTGGCTTCTGTTTTTTCTTTCTCTACTTTTATCTTTCTTTAGTTTTGTTGTCCCTCGACATGGAGTTATGATGTAGGATTCTGCAAGAAATACCAAGAATTTTTATTTTAATTTTAATTATGGATGATAGTCAGTTGAGCAGGTGAGGACAAACTGGTTACAGTTTAGGCCTTCATCATTCAATAATACGATCTATATGAAGTGAACCCTACTCCATTTGATAGATTTGGTTCAAGCGAGTGATTTATAGCTGCAAAAAACTACTCCCTTATGCTTTTCTTTGACCACCCAAATTCCCAATCAAACTATCCAGGATCATAAACTCCATCTTGATTTCAAGGGGGGGCAGTGTCATCAGACCAACTGGCAATTGGTCTCTGATCCTCGGCAACTAAATTTTTGACTGCCAGTAATTGTCAACAAACAGAGGAACAAGTATTGTTGCTCCGACAGTACTTTCAACGGCAGAAATGGTACACACCAAGCACCAATTGATTCACATTTGTATGCATGCAACTCTGTACGCAATGAGAAATGAATGACCACTATGCCCAAAAGCCTGGCGCTTTTTTAGGGCAGCCATCAACCAAGCTCCTCGAAGATTGCAGCGTGCCACAATTCAGAACCAGACCAATACTCTTCCACACAAAAAGTGTTTGATAACACCGTGTCGCCTGTAAAATTTCCATAAATTTATGAGAGGAGAAATGTTGCAATGGATGTCAATACAAGAACACAAGACGCACACGATGATGAAATGTATTGTAATCATTAGAAGCTCTACATGAGAATACTGAAGGCAGAGCTTTGTAGTCATGATTGGAGTAACATTATTCATTTTCATTTGTTTACCACACATTCAGGCATATCAATCACCATACATCCGAATGCACAAGATAAACCAAAGCTACTATGAGTCTTTAAGCCATGAAAAGACCACACGTTTACTAGTTGCAGGTCATAGCAAAAAAAAAAAAAATTGGGTCAGAGTAGTAATGTTTCTTGGGTGGCCATTTGATTCAGTTAGATGAAAGCTGCAGTTGTTGGCATAATTGAATCCTACCATTGAACTTCCATGAAGAAAAGGATCCTTGAATTGGTACTATTTACAAAGCATCCAATACTCAGTTATAGTCAAACCTCAAGGATGTCTTAAATTTGGAAGCTCTGGTAAATAAAGTAATAAAAATTCAGATTCAAGGTCTGGAGGAACTCTAGTGTTGCAACATTTGAAAAGCCTCAAACCATTCCTAAATATTATTTCCTCTAGATTGACGGCACTTGCTTTGAACGAAGCCATGCACCAGCTTATGTGGATAAGCAGATGTTAATCATAAGCATTAAAAATGTGGAAAGAAGAAGATTTTACTTGATAATCCTCCAGAATCATTGGATCTATCTTCCTAGAAAGTATATGGTGAACCATAAAAACATAATCTGCAGGTATTAAGCAAAACTGGATGATCATCTACTATAGAAATAAATAAATAAACCAAGCAAAATTAGCACCATGAATGAACAATTCATCCAGTACTAACAATCAGTCCAATTTTCCTCTCTAAACCTGAAGAAGATGAAGCACATGCACTACATGATGGATGAAACTTCATTTGACATAACAGGAGGAGGATAAATCCAGCCAGATGCCAATTATTTAATTCATTTTCTGAGTTCTAAAATAAATTTCTAGGTAAGAATTCAAATATTGAAGTCTCCAGCATTCGCTGAAAAAGAAAATGTATCATCTAAATATTGAAGCCCATTTTAAGATTTATGCCCCATGTGGAACATTAAGCCTTCAATACCCACTAATACCCAAAAAGCAGCCCAAAGGGCACCACCAGAAAATCTTCCCTGATTGCAGCTTACTAATTTAAACATACTATGTTAAAATCATTCAAATTTTCAAACCAGAAATGAATAGAGAAATCATAATTTCATGCAGCATCTCAACTAAATTGTGCACATGCTTGGGTAGCCTTTTCAACTGCATTTTTAAACAAATAAACCATCCAGTACTAATCATTTCACTCCAAATAGAACGATCTACAAAACCTTGTTTGTGGAAGCTTTCAGTTATGAAAGGTCTTTAGTCAAGTCGGCAAATTTCAGTTCTATAAAGGTCAAACAAAAATTTACATAAGCAAAATACAATCTAGTATTGAACTTTTATTTTGACAGTTCCACTTGTATAAAGTGACCAAGGCAACATCAGTTTAGAAGATTACAACTTATATTGTGATTTGTAGAATCCAAGTTGCTTATCTTAGTGGCTGCGAGCATTAGCATGCTTGAAGACACAAAGACACCCATAGATAAGAGAACAAATTTTATCAAGTAACAGAAAGAAACACAAGGCAGCCTCAAAATCAATATGAATAAACATTCGACCACATTGAGATATATTAAAACACCTTTTTAAGGAATATTGGTTATATCCAGTCAGTTTATCATACACGCATATTCCTCACCCAACGATGGACATTTAATCCTCGGTTCTCCACTAAGAAGTTTAGGAAACAGTTTTCATCAAAACACAAGAATTTTACTAAAATTTAGTCCAAAAAAATTTCTTCTCACCAAGCACTGTTATTACTTGGAAGGACATCATGTAAAAACGGTGGCAGCATTTCAGCTATGGAACTATCAAAGTAGGGTCCTAGAAGAAAAAATCTGGATTGTCTTGCCTTAATGATTTTTGCATCAAGTGGCTGTCCTTGAGACTCAAACCTGCAGTCTTGTGGTAGCAAGCTCAAGATTTTCACCACTCCCACACAACGGTCCTTTGTTCATATTGTTCTTATACTGTTCATTTGGAATGCTCTTTAAGACCCAAGAGCATCATTTGTGGAATGAGTCTTAATATCACACATGTTAAACCCTGCTGGTTCTTATGTTCATGAAAAAATGCTGTTTCTAATGCAATAGCAAGTTCTTTAGCTCAATGATATTAAACTGATATTTGCTAGCTAATATTCTTGAATAGTGTGTTAATAGACAACATTTATAATGGCCTAAATGCCTAAGAACCTGAGCTACAAAGAGTAATAGCAGCAGAAGAAATGATGTTAATGATGATGTTCAAACATTATATTCCACTGTCATCAAAATTGACTATTTAGTGGGCAGTTTCAAAAAGTAAGAAATTCCAATGACAGCCAAAGTTTACACCATTCAGCTTCCAGTCGTATTACACCAAAAAATCCATACTACAGTACAAGTGCTTTTTATTTGCAGCTATCAGTTGAAAACTCTGATGTTATCTTTCTGAAAATTTAAGATAACATATGGAAGGATATGTTGCTAGACTAAAATAAACCTGCTAAACAGGCACGGTGTTGTTGACTTATGGAAATTTAGACGCTAAGATTAAATTGAGTCATTACACAAATTACTGGAAAAACTCAAATTGTCAAGATCTGCCCCAGCAAGCTGAGAAATACTTTCAAGAGGGGAGACAGGGATTGACTCTTGCACAAAAGCAGATATCCCATCTAGAGAATGACAATTACTTGACTATCTCCCAGATGGAACGACCTTCAGGCACTTGTCCATCATGTCACCCAGAGAAGAGAAGTGAAGTGAAGTGTAGTTAAACAGCAAAAAAGCAATCGCTAGTTATTGAAGTTAGACCTCACTTCTGCATAGCCTACGACCTTGGGATTGTGAACAAACTCTGAAAATTTACACTTCATTGAACACATTCTGAAAACAATCATTAGACACTACTTAAAAGTAAACACTGGAAGCAAAAATATGTAGCTGGATCATCAAGCTGATCTAGATATTCAAACTTCAACTATGAAAGCAAATACATGACAGAGAAAAAAATATATAGCCACAATATCTTTAACCATAGGCAATGATATTTCACCAGAGTCAAAACAAAGCAGTATGAGACATTATTGTGACTATCCTAAGTATACACAATATATGCAGGCAGAGTAACAATATCCCACTAGATACCCCTCCTAAATGACACCCCAGTTCCAGAAGCAGCTTACCAAAAACAGAAAATTGATTTGCATGCAAGTCCAGCTGTTGAGATGAACAAAATTGACATGACTGGAAAATCAATTAAAATCAGCACCCATTTCCTTGTGTTTCAACTCTAATGCCATCCGCTCATTCTCAAGCTTCATCCTCTCATTTTCCATCCTCAGTTTTTCTAGTTCATGGTCTCTTTTCTTACTAAATCTTTGCCATTTGAATCGCTGTTTTTCCAATTCCAGCATCTCTTGTTGAATTTTTAGATTCTGTTCTTCCAACTGAAATGTGCGAGTTTCCATCCACTGCTTCTGCAACCAAGCTCTTGAACTTTCAGGAGAGACTTGATTCATATCAACTTGGGCAATCTGTGGATGAGAATAAGAAGACACTTTATTAGGGTCCTGAGATGAATTCCCAAAATAAACATTTTCATGGCCCTGGCCTGGTCTCAGTCTCTTTGCAGAACCCCCTGATACCCCATGTATGCCCCTACTATCCCCATGGGAAACATGATTCTCCCCAAATTCATCATGATCATCAGTTTCAATCTCTTGATCATCTTCATCAAGATCATCACGTTGGTTTCTCCTTGCATCATCGTTGTCATGATCATCTCTACTTCTTAGAGCCAACTGTAGGGAACGCTGCAAAGCTGGATCATGAGGCAGGTGCAACCTATTTCCATTATGATAGGAACACATTTCTTCATAGAAGAGATGCTTTGAGCTTAATATCTTCCTAACATCATCCTTATCCTTCTCTGTTAAATAATCTATAACATCTAAAAGTGCAGGGTTTTCCACAACCTGACAAGAAGTGCCCCTCCCAAGCATATCATTGAGCCTTTTATACCTTTTATTAAGGTCATTGAATTTATCCTCACACTGCTGTGGAGAAACATGAAAACCTCTTTCAGCCATGACTTTTGAAACTGATTTCCACTTGCCTTTTTTCTGCAAAACCGTGAATCTCCTACGCATTCCACCACCACAATCTGAAGTCGCATCCTCACCAATATAAGACACGGCAGTTATCAAGAGCCTCACCATCTTATCAGTCCACTTAACACGGTGCCACGGAGTCCCTTTTTTCCCTCTTCTTACATCATTGTGACCATCAGCACCTTCTTCGGTGTAGCTTGGCTCATCCTCATCACTGACTAAATTTTTCCTCCCATCTCCTTTATTGTAATAAGTCATGGACATGTTTTGATCAGAGTTGTGCATGGCCCCCATTGTGGGTGGAAAACCATCGGGAACTGAGGGATGCGTTGAAGATCCTTGGTGATGGATAGGATGCTGGTGGTGGTGCACAATGTGTGGATGTTGCCCTTGATGATGAACTCTCATTGATCCTTGCAAATCAGGGCCTCCAAAAGAAGCCCCGCCAGGAATCATACCTCCTTGAGACAAATTCCCTTCCATTTATTATTTAAAACAACAATTTAGATCACACCGATAAACCCATTTCTCCCTTTCAAATCACCTTCTTGGCTATGCAAAAAACCAAAAACACAAAAAACATAAAACCGATAGCAATCTATGTTTTACACTTTGAGCAAACTAAAATAAAGCAAACCCATTTCTTTCTTCCTTTTTTTTTCCTCCTCTTGAGTTACCTAGATCATCGAGCATGCATCTTGGATTCTCACAAGCCAAACAAAATCATAAACCCATCTTCGAAACTTAAACTCTAGACAAAAGCTTAAATACTCATTATTAAGGCACCCACATCGAAATTTAAAGTAATGAAATAGAAAGGGCACCCGAACATTCAAGAAAAACAAAACAAGACAACAGAAAAGCAGTGCTTAAGTTTGATCTAATAGAGAAGAAAGCAAAGCCACTACTTATCTGCAACAACATAAAAACACCCGTGAAGCAAGAGAACCCACAGTGTTGTCCTAAAATTAAGGCGAGAATCCAGGACTCTAGATCTCAGAAACCTTTCTCCTATCTGCCTCTGAGTGTTCAGTGTTTACTATCCTACTACTGTGCTTGCATACAGAAATTTCAGGAAGGTTCAAAGAATGGTAAGATCCTATGGGTCCATACTTTTTATTTTTTTGTAGCACTCACCAACTTGCAATTCATTTATTTTTCCTCCTCTTCTTAAGAAGTTTTCATTTTTTTCAGGATTTTTTATATTTTAAATTAGTGAAGGGCCATCTAAAACCGATTTTTTTCCGTCCCATAAAAATATTTGAATCCATATTCATAATGAACAAAGAAATAATTCTAGTTTGCTCCTTATAAATAATTGATTTTAATCTTATAAATTTTAAAATCATTAAAAATTTATATAACTATTAACTTTAAAATTTATAAAATTAATTAAAATACATATAAAATCATCTAAATACTCGTATTAATAAATAAATAAAAACTGATTCTATTATTATTCCATGTCACAACAAAACCCTTATAAGCTGTTCGAAAAGGATGCAAGAAGAGTGAAGCGAACAACATTGGATGTCATCATACAAATTGGAATATTATATTGATAAATGCAATGCTTAGCCCACTTAATTGGAGATTTAATATTTTTAATGACAAGAGGGAAATTTGGTGTATTGGGCACAACTTCCTCCCCGGTGTTTTTAGAAGAAAGATGATGGCTACTCCTTTGTCTTTTCATGAACGCCACTTGGAAAGATAAGTTTATGTTCTTAAAATAAGATGAAAAAAAATTACGTTACTTTCAATGAAATACAAAAACGTAAAGCTCCGGCGGCATTGGGATGAAAGGTTACATTCTTTATAAAAGAATTAAAACAAAAAAAAACAAAAAACAAAAACAAAAACAGAAGAAAAATAAGAAAGAAGAGGATATGGAGATAGAATTGTCTTGGTAATAATTTATAAGATAGGGTAACTGTTTCTTTATCTTTTTTTTAGTCGAGAGGGGATAAAATAAAATAAAATATATAAAAATATATTTTACTTTTAATATTAACAAAAAAAAACCCTAAGGAATGAATGTTTCTATTCTACCTTCATCACATAACACTATTTATCATAATAATATTTTGTTGATCTTTTTTTATTACAAGTTAATCCAATTAGATTGATTTTTTAATTAGTTTTTTTTGTCAATTTCATTCTTTAATATTAAATTAATTATGAATTAAGTTTTATAATTTATTTTTTTCTATTGTATTATTTTAGCCTCGATGCATGAGAATAATGCTTAATGGGTTAATCCGAGTTGTCTCGGGTTGATTTTTATATTCTTTTTTATAATTGATTTTTTTTTCAGTTTCATCATTCAACATTGAGTCGGCTGGAAATCGAGTTTCATAGTCTTTTTTTTATTTACTTTATATAAGGATATTTTGATATTATTATCAAGTTTTTGGGTTTTGATATTTTAATCCTGGTTAAATTGGGTTCTTTTTTTTATGTTCTGAGAGATTATCTTAATCTCTTGACTTGAGTCACATATCATTCAACATGGAGTTTTATTTTTATTGAGTTATCTTTGTCTAACTTAAATTATGAGTTTGATAAGTTAACTTATCTTAAATCATATTATTGTTTTATTTTTTTTATAAGGCTATCTTAATCTATAACTCAATTAATAAGTTTGACGAATTGACTTGGGTTGTTTTTTATATTTTTTTAAATAATTTTTTTATTAATTAAATCCTTCAGCATTAAACTGATTGAAAATTAAATTTTATAATTTATTTTGATTTATTTTATATGAAATTATCATAATCACATGACTCGAGTCATAAATATCACGTATGAACTCAGGTTAACCTAAGTCAATTCATCATGTTGCTATCTTGATATTAAAAAAAATATATCATCTTGAAAAAAAAAAAAGTCAAGCTGCTGTTTTAAGGTTGTCTGAATTTTTTTTTGTACCAATAAAGTCAATTGAATCATTTCAGATCAATACTTACATACAAGAAAAAAAAAACATTAGAAATATCTGAACATATTATTTTTACATTCAAGAAAAACTTGACTAACTTACAGTGGAGAGGGGGTTAATAATTGAGTGTATTGATGTTTTTAAAAAAAGTGAAGTTGATAATAGCATAATAGCTCTATTTAAAAAATCTGAATTGGCTCGGAAGGTTATCCAGGGCCTCGAGCAACTTAAGGCCTAGATTGGTCTAGATTTAAGAAAAAATAAAAGAAGGATTAAAATGATCTAACTTGATTAAAAACTTAAATTTACTTGCAATCTGATCAACTCGAACTAAAACCCAAGTAAAAAATTCTTTGATTTTTTTTTAAAAAAGAGTTGGTCAAAACAAGGTCGTTTTGATCCTTTAAAAACAAAAAAAAAAATACTGTTAACTCTCTCGACTTGTAACATATGCTCTTATCTTAGCTAATTCTCAGATCAAGTTTTAAAACTATTATAATAATTATTTGTTATTATAATATATTGTAGATGGCCAAGTTTAGAATTAAAAGCTTTCTACAAGAATATTTTTGAAATAAAATATAATAAATATTATCTGACATGTATTATTTCTACATTTTATTTAAAAATATAAAAATTCACTCTAAAATTATTTAAAAATACATTTATTTTTATATCTTTTATCTTTTTAATCAAATATATTTTTATTCTCATCATCTCTTTCTTGTCTATTAAATAAAAGTAATGAAATATCATCTAAAATATATATAAAGTTAATGTTTGATATTGTAGTAATGCTTAATTTTTTTAAAATATTTTTTATTTAAAAATATATTAAAATAATATTTTTTTATTTTTTAAAATTTATTTATAATTTTCACTCATGAAAATAATTAAAAGTATACAAAAATAATTAAAAAAAAATCAATTTTTTTAAAACAATATGATGAAACAAAACACTACCACAAACTTTTTTAAAAAAAATATTTCTTTTATGACACCATAACTGAGAAACCTCGGTGAAGGTTTGTTCAATCAATAGGGGGAGTTCACTTTCGAAATATAAATTAATATAAAGGTTTAGGTCGTGATTGACCGTGATTTGGAAGCGTGTAAAGGGCCGCTATAATTGAAAAATATTAGGGGCCCCTTTGTGGCTTTATTTTTTGTTTCATTTTATTTTTATTTTAAGAGTTGTAATATTTTTTAATCTGTTTTCTCTAACTCCGTTTTAAACTGATCTTATCCCAAGAACAATCAGTTGAGATCCTCAACGGCATTAATTATTATTAAAAGAAACGACGACATGTAGGCAAATTCGGCAGCAATGAACAATGTTTTCCCACTTTATCCACAGTATAGACCCCATCTCCCAAGCAATGTAAGGGTAGGTTTGTCTTTTTAAAGAATACTACAGTCATTGGCAAGATGTTTGGGCGCCAATCTGGCTTTTGACTTCAAGGAGAATAGTGCGATGACTTGACTAACATTGTTAGAAAAAAACAAACTAAAACTTCGTTCTGGGGCCATTTGCCTCGTTTAAATTTTGTTTTTTTGTTATAATTGAGATGCCTTTAAGGCAATTTGATGTTTTAAAGAATATAAAAAATTAATAAAAAAATATACAATGACAGTTTATTTATTTTTTATATTTAATTTGTCTGTTTTTATTTTAATTTTTATTTACTTTATTTTTTATTAATTTTATCTTTCATCATTACATTTCATTTAACTTTTATATTAAATTTAGTTTTTATTCTTCTAATATTTTTTTTATCCTTTAACCAATTGATTTTTTTTTAAATTCTACTTTCAAGATTTGATTTTTTTATGTTGAATTTGGACCCTCATACTTTTTATTGTTATTTATTTTATTTTGAGTTCTTTTTTTTAGTTTTTTTTTTATTACAATTTCATCTCTTGATATTTTATTAAATTGAGACACTGGTTTTGAAGGTTAACACAATTAACTTTTATATTTTTTAGATCATTTTATAAAATTAAATTTTTTTCATTCTCATCCTTAAATATTTTATTTTTTAATTCGTTTTCATGTCTTTTTTTTTCACTTTTATTTCTATAGAGTTACTATAATCTTATGTTCATGGTCAAGGAATTCCTAGGTTAACTTTGGTATTTTTTATGTTTTTTTAAATCAATTTTATCCTTCAATATTTTTTTTTATAAATGGTCCTCATGCTTTTTTTCCCTCACTTTTATTTTTATGGAGTTATCCCAATTCTATATCCATAATCGTCGGGTTAGTGAGCTAACATATGTTGATTCGAATCTTTATTTTTTTTTAATTTTTTTAGTTTCATGTCTTGATTTTTTTAGAAAAGAATTTTGATTTGCTATTTTTTTGTTTAGGTTTTTCTACTATACAATTAATTCTAGCCTGATGACTGTAATCATGAGTTTTAAAGGCTAATACATGTTGATTTTGGTTTTTTTAGGTTTTTTAATTTTATATTTTAATATTGAATTATATTTAGAATTGATCTTAGTGTTTTTTAAAACTTTTCTTTATATAAGAACATCCTAAACATGTAACATGGTTGCGTGGTTTATGGGTTAATATATGTTGATTTAATTTTTTAATTTTTTATATTTATCATTTAATATTGAATTGTTTTATATTAAGTTTCATAGTTGTTTTTAGTTTGTTTTTGTTTACGACGTCTTATACCTTTTAATCATCTGATTAAATAAAAATATATTATTAAAAACATAGTGATTAAACACAATTAAGTATATGACCCATGTGGCAAGATCAAATATATTAGTTTTAGTTATATTGTGATCAATTACCAATTTAATTAACCAGATATGTGTATAAATATTTTATTTATAATTAAGATTTTTTTTACATTTAAAAACACATTAAAAAACATGTATATTTAAAAATAATTTAACCTCGAACCTGGTTAGATTTGAAATTATATGGGGAAAAAGTATTGGACTTATGACACAACTAAAAGATTGATGTTTTCTTCCAAGTGCAGGAGTGTTAAAGTAATAAATAACCCATCAAATCTGGAGTTGAACTAAATGGAGGTTAATTATATAAATTATAGATAACAATAACACAATAACAATAATAAAAATAATAGTAACAACAACAACAACAACAATAATAATGGTGGTGGTGGTGATAATAGTAATAACAATAGTAATAGTGATAATAATAATAGTAGTAATAATAATAAAAAGATATTAAGAACTTTAAGATGAAAGATTAACGTAAAGATTAAATAATAATAACAACAAATATCAAGGTTATAGGACCTACTAATAGTATATCAAACAAGTATAGTATTAACTCTTATTATTCAATTGGAAACCACACACAAAGGAGGTTCCAATTAGATTATAAATTGCTAACATGATTACATTAGTTATCTTATTTGAATAATACTAATATTTGTAAATATTATCAGGCATTCATAATTATAATTTATGTTAATAACAAATCAAGTTCCTTTTATAACTCAGGTGTCAGTTATACCAAACAATATATGTTATGAAATTATCAACTATTTGTTGTACTAGGTGTTATACAACATAAATCTATATTAGACATTTAACAAACAAAATATTAAAGAGTGAATAAGATAACAAATACAAAACATGTTAATATCAAACATTAAAATCCATGTTAAATTTACACTATACTTATTCTTACACCATTAGTGTAAATTTTTTACCTTGACATAATAAAAATAGCTAAACATAATAAAAAAAAAGAAATATAAATAAACAAAATAAGAATATAAATAAGATAAAAGTTAACTAAGTAAAGAAAAGAAAATGAAAGGCGTAAACTTGATATTAATCAAAGCAAAACTCAAGGAATACAAAGAGAGAAAACAAGAGCATGATCTTGATCTGGAAATCAAGATGCCTAAATGCATGACAAATGCTTCCTTTTATAGGCAAAAATTGAGAACTATTAATTTGATGACTAATTGACGAGTGGGTCACCAACTCTTGAGTTGGTGACAATTCTTATCTTTTTTTGTCTGTCTAAAATATCATTGATAACGTTGAAATTAGAATCATTTGAAATATGAAAGATCTAGAAAATTATCTCAGCTTTTCAGGAAAAAAAATTGAGGTCATTTGGACTTCTAGAACTTCAGATATGGATCAAACATTGAACAATATTTAGGTTGTAGGACAGATTCAAACTTCTTCGTTGTTACTATAATTTAAACTTGAAAATGATCATTTTAAATTTTGGGCTTTATGAAAGCTGTAAGCTTATATCTTACTTTTCCATCCATATAAAGTAGACTTAAATCCGAGATCTACAGCTTCATATATGATCTAATTACCGAATAATGTTCTGGTTTGGACTATACCAACATCTCTTTTCTAAGTTTGACCATTTTTTTGTCTTTTCAATTTCAGTTCTTAAACTCATCAATCAATCCTTTTATTTACGTGATAGGTCTGTATTTAAAATGAATATTTATCATAAATTAAAGGTATCTTATATTATTAGATATGATATTATAAAACATGTTTTAGTTAAGAAGTTGTTGATACTTCAAGTGTAAAATAATAATATAAAATCTTGATAAAAATATAATTTTAAATACTAATCAACTTAGATTCATTTAAATATATTAGATAGGCATTTAGAACCATCCACACTCGTTGATTTTATCCAAAAAAAATATTCTTTTGAATGAATCTAATTAGTTTGGAAGATGAACAAAACGTATAAACAAAATGATAAAGAAATAACAAAAAAGAACTTTACTAAGTAAGAGCTCCATACAGGAGATTACATCACTCTTTTATGAATCCTTGAAAGTTGGATGGGAGAAATAGCAACAAGCTTCCTTAGTTTGTTGACATATAGGATTTTTTTTTAACCAGATCATCATTTGAATGAGATAGTCAGTTCGTTATTTACCAGCTTGGTCAAACAAGCCATATTAACTTTTTTTATTTATTCATTAACCCTTGTAGTGGTTGTTAATTTATTCTGATACATTGATCGAGTTTTTAATCATTATTTAAAATATTTCATTACATGCAAGCAAAAAATAAAAATATTTATATTTTTTAATGCAATTATATATTTTTTATCCTACTCGTAATTAAAACCTAGTAAACTTCTCAGTGTTAAAGGTAAACTTTTATTTGTATCACTAAAAAAGAAAAGGTGAAGTATTAAAAGTTTCATATTGAATTTTGATTTTTATAACTTTGTACTGCGTTAGTGACTAATTTTTAAAACAAGTTTTCTATTAAAATAAGAAATTCTTATATGCTAAGGTAGTAAATATAAAAACGTAAAATATATGTATAAAAAAGGAATGTGTGGCATAAAAAATAATGTGTATATAAAACAAATGAATAATGAAGTCAAGTAAGTTTATTTGAGTTTTTCACTTGTATTTGGTATTTATAAATGTGTAGATTATACAAAATTATATGTTAAAAAAAAATAAAATAAAATATTTGATTTTCTATAAAGTTAAGTTATTGATTGACGTGACATACTTGTCATTTAAAGAATTTAAAGAATATGCTTGAAAGTAAGTTACTGGTTACAAGTATGATAAGAACATAAAAGTTGATGTAGAATAAAGTTTACAAGTAGTCAATAGCAAAAAGGTTGACCTAAACAACTGCTAAGAGATAGTTATTGATGGAAAAAGGATGACAATTACAAATTAGAAGTACTAACTCAAGAGTTATGATTAAAGATAACCATTGTTTTAAAAAAAAATTAGTCCGAAGCAGTTTGAGAGAGGTTGTTATCAGTGAGAAACGATAGCCATTGCAGGCTAGATGCGGGGTTCGGTTGGATCAAGATTGGACGAGCCTTTTCTTCCCTCCCCCCTCTCGTCTTCACCTTTGTTGCAGTCTAGAGTAAGGGTCAGTTGAGATAAGACAGAAGAAGATGGTTCTGCAGAAGATGAGAGGGTTAAGTTGGACTAAGGAAAACAATATCCAGCTAGGAGATGAAGAAATTAGGTTAGGGCAAGACGAGAGAGTAAAATGGGGCTGAGGAAAGGAAGGCTCAAGTGAGTTTCTGTTCTTACGCTTTATGGATAATTATCCTTCATTGCAATGGAGCTGTTGTCGTTCACAAATGGTTTCGATGACCTGTAAGAAATTCCAATTAATTTGATTTTTCCATGACAAGAGTTTATGAAAATTCCGCATCCCATCATTTTCTTTGGGAGCATTAACGACGCTATTTTCTTTTTGCGATGATGTTGACATGTCGTCAAATATGGCATACAGAGTCTATAAATTTATTTTTCCTACCCTGCCGCCACCACAATAATTACGAGGGTATCTGTTCACTTTCTTCACTGTTTGTGAGAGAGGTTGCCCTTTTCATTTCATATCTCCATCTCTTGTTTTTATTTATTTTAGTTTTATTTTTTAATATTTATTTAATTTTAAATTTATTTTCGTAATTTTTATTTATTTTCTATCAAATTATTAAATACATCCCAATATTTAGTTTCTACTTGATTTTACAAGATTTATTTTTATTATCATATAATTAAATAAAAAGTAATTTTTAAAAATAAAAATTTTAAGTTCATCGTCAAAATCATAAATTTTGGAAGTTAAATTGTGAAAACTAGACCAGTCTAATATATTAATGTTTTAATATTAAAAAAACCATCTTAAGTTATTTTTTTAAAAGTCAAATATTTTTTTTCTAAATATTTAAATTGTCTTTGAACCTACTAAGTTGGTTAGGTCGTGCTAGAATAATTCTCATATAGTTTAATTTTAAAATTAAGATGGATAAAGAGTCAACTTAATAGGTTTCAATGTAAACTTATTAAATAAAATTTAATAACAATATCAAATAATTTATTTTAATATTCAAAATAATTTTGTTTCGAGCTGCATAACACTATTATTAAACCTAAAAAAGTTCATAATTAGAATCACGAGCTTAACATGTTAAATTAAGAACCCTGAATCAATTTAATATATCATTTTAAAATTAATTTAAAATCAAATCATATTTTTACTGGTCATTTAAATTATTTTTAAATTGATCAAATTAATTGGACGATGTTAAAGTAAGTCCCATATAATTTAATTAAAACTTGGATCAAATAAAAAATAAATTAAAAGATTTCAAGATTGATTCATAAAATTTAATAATAATATCAAAAAAATTACATATAATTTAAATATATTCTTACATTTGCACCACAAATGAACAAGTTTTCTTTTTTAAAATAACTTTACCAGAATCAATTGCATGTTTAGCAGTTAAAAAAAATATATCAAGGGGGCAAAGTTTTTATCTTAATAATCTACTGGACAAGGACAATTTTGTCATTAAATTTTTCTATTTCCATTCCTTCCTTTCTTTTTTGTTTTAAACGAGCCCTTCACATACTCTTTTTTATTCCTTTTCACGGGGAACAAAAAATTCAAAAAGACCCGAACCCATATCAGGACCTCTAATATTCTAAAAAAAATAAAATTATTTACAAGGATATTCGGCCCTGCTGGATAGACTTTAGGCCCAAAAAGGAGAATGAGGTGGGCAGATGCCACCACATAAGAAAGCCCAAAATTAATTCGGGTCGTAAGTCCACTGCTTGCCCTTAAGAACAGCACCCGACCTCGAGAGAAAAGAAAGAAGGAAAGAATGGCAAGCGAAGAAGAGAGTGCGGTAAAAGAACCATTGGATCTCATCAGACTTAGCCTGGACGAGCGTATCTACGTCAAGCTCCGCTCTGATCGTGAGCTTCGCGGAAAACTTCACGTATGTGCCACTTCTCTCTTCTACATGTGCTTATGTAAACCCTACCTCTTTTTATTTATATAAACAAATGTCATTTTGGCGAATTCCATCACAAGAAACACAGAGTGTCAACTCTATGCTTTTTTTTCTTTGTTATTTTTGTCTTGAATGAGTTCTTACAAAAACAACACTGACACTAACTTTATGTTTTAAATCAAATGGTAAAGAGATGATGATGATTTTTTTTTTGGTTTTTTTTTTTTAAAAAAATCGTCGGAGGATCAATGAAGTGATAATTTTTTTGAAGAGATAAAAGTAAGGGTAAAGAGGTGGGGGTTTAATTATATAGGTGAATGTTTTTCACGCAATTCCATCGTTTTCCCCTTTGGTTGTACATGCTAGGTTAAAAGTAATAATTTAATACAGCAGTGTATCTAGGCGGAGATAGTTTCTGATTTTGCCAAAAACAAACAACTTGTAGCTCGTGAATTTATCAGCGCTGAGTTTTTCGTTTGGATTGGAAATCTGGTTTTGCAGGCTTATGATCAGCATTTGAATATGATTCTTGGGGATGTTGAAGAAATTGTTACTACAGTAGAAATCGATGATGAAACCTATGAAGAGATTGTTCGGGTATGTTATGATTTCACTTTTAAAGGGTTTTTTTTTTTCCGTTATTGTTTATTAGGTAGTAAACACCGAACCTGGGTGACTCTTGTGTCTAATATTGAATAAGGGGAAGGGATCTTACCATGGTGAGCATTGGAAACTCAAATAGTTAATGTCGGTAGTTTTAATTTTTAAGGGAAGCAACTATTATTGCCTAAAGACTGTAAGGTTTGCGTAGTCATGAATGATGATGGCTTGGCTAAGTGGTGGCGGCAGTGGATAGTTTGGGGGCCTGCTAGTTGTAGGACGCTGGTCATTTTTGTAGATGTCTATTGCTTCTTTTACATTGAAGAATGAAGTTTTCTGTTAGATCGCATATTTTCATTGAAGAGTGGACTTGTAGCTGCACATCATAAGCGTTTCCAAACATTATAGAATTTGTGGAAAGGCAGATATGAAATGGATCTTATAGATTCTCATTGTAGGAAGAATTTTTATAGTCTTTGGAGGAGTTCTGCATATTCATCAGCAAAAAGCATCACATGTTCCGTGTTTTTTTACAATGCGCAGGCATCTTGATAACATTTTATTGGCTACTATAGCTCACAAATATGCTTAATAGCCATCATAAAACGTAACCTTGTGTAGCTGTAGCAACACCGGGTCTCCATCAGGCACAGATTCCTAAGAAGTGGAAATGCTGAACTCTGGAATGAGAAATTATTGGAAGTACGCAAAATCTTGGAATGTATTAAAGCAAAAGATGCATAAACAGGGTTGGTTCAAAGTAAACTATGCAAAACTTGGAGCTCTGAAATTAAAAAGAAAAAATTGGTGTTAGAATTTCATAAGTAGATTCTGTATATAAAAGAAAGTATCCATGCAGGCCCCCTGCTTCTGACTGAAAGTAATCTATTGTGGTTCTGGATAGTCAACGTAAGGTGGAAGAGGAAGGGGTTTGGAGAAGGGTGTTGGAAGGATTAGGTGGACTTTTAGTTCAAGTGTTGGCAATCCTAATCTGACAGTCTTCATTCACAATTTTACTACTTCAGGTGCTTACCTGTTTTTTCCTTTTCTTCTGTTTCAGACTACAAGGCGCACAGTGCCCTTCCTGTTTGTTAGAGGAGATGGTGTCATATTGGTCTCTCCTCCATTGAGGACAGCTTAACCTTGGGGGTGAAGTTCAAAGTGCAATCATCCGGTAGAGAAACCAACCTTTTCTATATTTTGTTTACCCTGCCATTGCTGTACTTTAAAACCTGCCCAAGCTTAGTTTGCATCAAACTATTGACACAGTGTGGGGTAAAAGATTATGGAATAGCCCACATTTTTAGATCATTGTGTAATTGACATAACTTCTGCATTTGGACCGATTTGTATGAGTTGCCAAACTTATATAGGGGAACATATATATGATGAAGGACTAGCTACGCTTCTTAACTTCGTAGACTTGAATCGCAACTGACCACTATCCAGTGGGTCTGATGCACATGCTGACTATCAAGATTTTAGGACAAGGGGCCACAGCTTTATTTGTGGTTCGACTGAATGAATCAGATGCTCTGTTTTGGTTCTCTTTATTCTATTCCTGTTCATGGCCTTGATCTTGCAGTTATTTTGGGTAGAACTAGATCATTATCTGTGGTAAGTTGCTGTTGGATTAAAAAAAAATAACATCAAAAAAATCAGGTGTTGTTAATATGCATTTTTAGCAAAATAAAATAAAATAAAATTATATGATAATTGATTTTATATGATTTGGTTGATATGATAGGTTTATAGATAACATAACCGACCGATAAAAATATAATTATTTTAAAAAATTATTTTTTAAAAATATTTGAAGTGATAATATATTAGATTGACTTGAATTAGTTTAGGTTATTCTGTCAAATTCATAACTTAGGTCATAAGACTATAATAAATCTATTAAAAAAATAATTTTTTTTATTAAATTTAATTTTTTATCAACTTAATTTTGAATGATAAAATTTAAAATAAAAATAAACTAAAAACATAAATTAAGTCAAGTTGGGTTAACTTGTCAAACATGAGTTATAAAACTGAGATAATTTTATAAAAAAAATTAAAATAAAATTATAAAACTTAATTTTCAATCAATACAATGATAAATGATGAAATAAAAAAAGAAATAAAAACCATTTGAGTCAAAAAAACAAACTCGTAACCTAGGTTATAAGATCATGATATTCTCATAGAATATAAATCAAAACAAATTATAAAATCTAATTTCTAATCAATTTAATATTGAAGGTTGAAATTAAAAAAAAAATAAAAAAATTAAGTCAATTGGCCTAATCCCCTACTCGGGTTATAAGACTGTGATAATCACATAGCAAACAAATAAAAAAAATCGAATCCTCAATCAACTTAATTTTAAAGAATTAAGTTGGAAAAAAATGGATAAAAAATAACCCAAGTCAACTTAGATTAACCTACCAAACTTAGAAGACTAAGATAAAAATTATAGATTCTGATTCCTAATTAACCCAATACTAAAAATAAAAATTAAAAAAAATAAAAATTAAATAAAAATAATCTGAGTTAACATGACTAGCTTAAAAAATTTACGACTTAAGTTATGAGATAAGAAAAAAAGGAGATTTTTGCAATTGACTATGCCACCCAAACCAAATAAGAGAAGTCAAGGATAACTTTATAGAAAATAAATTGAAATAAATTATGAAATTCTATACTAATAAACTTAATTGTGAAAAATAAAATTAATTTTTTTTTTAAATGGCCAAAAACTTTAAGGGCCAAAGTGATACCACATGCATTGATACAATAAAATACCAAATCTATTTAGTAAATGCTAACTACATATGTTCCCCGTACTTCACATTATATTGAGAAGAATTTTGAAGTAAAAAAAATTTATACTTGAAAAGATAAAAAGAACTGTACTTGAACCTATTTGGATTATCTAATAACTCAATATTAAGATAATAAAAGGAAAATTGCAAAGAGAGAGAGAGAGAGGAAGAAGAAGACACCAACTTAAAAAAAGGGGAAAAACCCATAAAAAATCAAGCGAAGATGCTAAACCTGGTCTAATTTTAAAAATTTACAACTTATTGAATCTTAGATTTGAGTTTAGTTAAGCTATTTAATCTTAAAGGATGAAATTATTGAAAAAATATTATTAAAAAAACTTGTAAAAGCATAAAAATATATATATATAAAAAAAAGAATAAGAATAAAATTTGAGAGAATAATAGCATAGAAGGATGAAATTTGAAAAAGAAAATCCCAAAAAAATAAATAGCAATTAAAAAAATGAGTACCAAATTTGAAAGATTAAAAACATCATAGGGATGAAATTAAAAAATATTTTTAATTTGATAGATTATTATAGATTATAAAATAATAAGAGGTGAAATAAAAAGAAATTGTTGAGGGCTAACCTAATAGTATAAAAAAAAAACTTTGAAATAAGATGATAAAAAAACATCAATTTAGAAAAAAGAAAAAAATCAAGTAAATCTAACGAATCTCTTAAACTTGGTCTAATTCTTAAAAAGCACAACCTGTGAAATTTTTTATTCAATCAAGAAGTTTAATTCTCAACTAATTCAATAAAAAATAGTAATAATGAAATTTAATAGATAAAACCTCCTAAAATAAACAACAATTAAAAGAATGAGAAGGTTTCAAACTTTAAAGATAAAAAAGGTCATAGAAGGTAGAATTGAAAAACATTTATAAAGATCAAGTAAACTCGAACAAATATCTTAAAACTCGTCAAATTTCAAAAATTAATCTGTAGAACCCTAGATCGAGATTCAATCAAAAAGTTTATTATAAGTAAATTTAAAAAAATAAATTTTAAAAAGTTGTCATAGCAAAAACAATTTCCAAACAAAAGAACAAAGATTAAATTTGATAGAAAATAAAAAAGGAGAGTGAAATCATAACATAAAATGATTTAGGATTTAAAATAAAAAAATTGTCAAGGCTAAAAAATTAGCAATAAAAAAAGATGAATTAAATTTGACAGGAAAAGATGCAATGTAAAACAAAGTCCATTGAAAAAATAATTTCAAACAAAAAAATAACAATGAAAAAAACAGGGATCAAGTTCAATAAATTACTCAAGATAAATAAAATCATAATAAAAAAAGAATCAAATCCAAAAAACCAACAAATTAAAAAGGGTTGTTCTTAAATTTTTAAGAGATGTAACGGAAATATAGGTGGGACAACAAGAAAAGAAAAAAAAAAGATTATCAGCACCAAACCACCACAAATCTTGGCACATGCATAATCTCATCTAGTCTAGAGTGCCAATACCTTTCAAATGTCGTTCTAGAAAGCGACATTTGATGGTCGAACAACTGCCCCATGCATCACCTGAACGGTGAAGGGGTCGTCCACACATTAATGCATGTCACGCATGCATCAATAATTTTTTTTAATTATATTTAATAAATATAATTTACAACAATGCCTTGAGTACTATTGAAAATTATAATAAAAACAATATAAAATGGCAAAAAAATTCTTAGGTGAGAGTTCAACTGGTTGCTTTTAAGCATCAAAATAATTATACTATTTTAAAAAAATTAATAATAAAAATATAGGTATTAGATTTTTTTAATATAGGATTAAATTAATAATTTTACTATACAAAATAAAAAAAATGAAAATTATCAATCTAACCATATAGAATTAAAAAATAAACAATTATGTCATGATAAAAAAAAATACAATCTTACTCCAAATTCATAATTATACTATTACAATAAATAATAGTTTCGTGTCTTGATGGGCAATAAATTTCGTAGAGGATTTAGTTGTTTTTTAGCTAATGGTATGATGCAAACTACTTTTTAGAACCCTGATTTTTAAGCAAAGTAGCCGTAATTATACACTACTGTTGATGCATCCAACTGATTTTCAAATGCAAGATCCTTGGGCTGTGGATGAATGAACTGGTCTTCTCAAAATTCACTTCGGGGGCACTGATTATGCCAATGACAAGGTATGTTTTAAAAAGGAAACCAGCGATCAATCCTTAATTCGTTTCCCTTTCGTCCGGAAATCTACACGATCCAGTTGATATCCACCCCCGAATATTCGATCCTTGCAGACGCTGGGCTACAAACATCCAATCCAAACTTCTTTTTTGCATTTCTTTTCTTCAGTTGAAAATAATCCGCGAAGGATTTAAAATATGCTCTTGAAGGATCCGAATTTCACTTACCGATCACACATTTTAAAAGAATGCCACCAAGATAGAGAATAAGGCAAAATGCTTATTCTTTTGCTAACCAGGAAAGAAAGCACATTCGGTTTCAGCCACCGTTGCAAACACCCGTCCTTCGTTAAAAAAATAAAGTTCAGCAGTCAAATTGCAATAATCATGGTTTTTTCCGGTCACATTTCCAGTACTAGCAAAGAACCATAATCCAAAACTTGGGGTTGCGATATGTCAGAAATTTGACAGAATATAGCCCAACCCCACTCCATCCCACCCCATAAAATAAAGGAAATAAGAAAGAAAATCTCATGAAAAGGAAAGAATAAGGATTTCTTTTGAATAAATATATTACAATTGCACAAAAAAAAAAAAAACTGAAAAACAAAACTTGTAATTACCGAGTGGTGCCTGGCTCATCGACGCCTGTGACGAGAGAAACTAGGGGAACCCATTGCTTGTGTGCCTCTATAGTTTCTTCCAGGGGAATCCATGAAGTTTCTGGAGGAATCCATTGATCCTCTATAGGAATAAGCAACTTTAGCTGATTCTGGTACTGAGTCCAACAGAATCGACTCAACAAAACATGCTGTATTGATACGAGTCCTCTCAAGCTCTGATTGAAGCAACTCAGAGCTACACTGCTGAACAAGAGCCTAAGCCCCCCCCCCCCACNCAAAAAAAAAAAAAAATAGAAATAAGAGAATTTAGCGTCAACTGAATGAGCAAAATATAACAAAATGGATGATTGGGGTTTCCACAACGAGGATCCTGTAATGTCAATTTCCTTGTCTGTATATACACCAATTTAATCGAAATAAAATATCATCAATCCACTTCTCTTCACTCTGGAGCTTTTAAACATCAGGACATCAATCTATCATGGAAGATTAATACCAATGAGCAATAATGATGTACTCTACTCATTCAGTGTAATTTCAAAACATAGACTCGCAAAACACACAGCATAAAAGATGCAATGCAATACGATTCTTACAATCAAGTCATCTGGAGACATGGTCATTCCTTGCTGCCTGTCATCTGCAAGTGCATCTTCACTCCCATGAGTTGATCTGCGTTGATGAGCTGGATTCTCAACAGTTTTGGTGACATTCTCAGCGGCTTTCTCCAACAGAACCCCTTGTAAGGACTTAAGAGACTCCCTTGCATCAGGTATGAGATAGGGATTTAATATGGTCTCGAAATATTCCAGCTGCCAGAGAAGCATGTCTCAGAAACAAATGTCTTTACTGTGCAAGATAAGACATCTAGATTAAAAAGCTGCGGTCAGTAGATTAACTAAGCAATTCTAGTGTTAGATCCTACAACTGTCATAAAAAAATTCACGAGAATGTCAACCATTATTTTTTCTTGTATTTCAATATGCATGTTTTTTATGTCCTTTTTCCTTTTCAGGGGTGGGAGGCATTGTTGGGTCAGCAAGATAATTATGAGTATATACCATGTTTAAGTGTGCATGTTAAGCAGAAAAGTTCAACAAGCATCAGCCGTAAGGGAACTTGGAAGCAAATAGCATTCATCACACAGCATAAAATGCAACAATTATATAGTTTTCGGGCAAGTGGCTGGATTCAAGAATTTTTCACCGTGAGAAAAATTGTGCTTTACCTCGAACATGAGCTGACAGAAGCCATTGGCATCAAGAGACCTAAGATCTTTGCTTTTGTTTTCATCATAAAGGCTTAGAAAAGTATCGATAAGACCTTCAACTAGAATGCCAAGTGTCTTGTCCAGGAGGGGTTTAGCACAAGCAAAAACCTGAGATGGGAAAATTTATGTTTCAGAATACATTTGATTGGGCAATAACAACAAAGGATAGTTATTGAGCATAGGAACAAGCATTCCTTAAATACAGTCTAGAGTACAAAGTAGATGATTTCTAAAGCGGTCAACTTGTTATGATTTTATGGAAGTGTAGCTTTCACACAGATGAATCCCAAATAGCAATATAAAGAAAGCATAAATACAATTTCAAAGATCATGCTACAAAAATATGAAGATCGATGCCTATAAAAAGCATATATAATCCATGGATAAAAATTAAATGCTTCTGAATGCACAGCTACCAAAGTGTGTAATAACTCCACTGCCGCATCACGCACATCCTGAAAGGTATTCCATGTATTGTCATTACAAAATTGCTTTCCCCAGCGTATTCTTGGAAAGAAGCAAAGCAAATAACCAATTACAAAAACAGCATATCCTTACTTTAACTGCAGGAGCTGCTCCCCATTGAACACCAGAGTTCAGCAAATAATCCA
This sequence comes from Populus ilicifolia, assembly GCA_015708895.1. NCBI lineage: Eukaryota > Viridiplantae > Streptophyta > Magnoliopsida > Malpighiales > Salicaceae > Populus > Populus ilicifolia. The sequence continues at coordinate 361,783 of SRLM01000018.1, forward strand.
TAGCTGTTGTTCTGATCAAATTTGCCTGTTGGAAAGACACATAATTACTTATTTAAAGAGCCAAAAAAAATGAAAGGACTTATACTCACATTTGGAGTCAATTTCATGAAGAGCCACCAAAGGTATATATATCCACTCTTGAAAGTCCCAAGTCCATATATTTGGACTGTCCTGATCACCTAAAAGGAAACTGGTCCAGCAAAGGACCACAGAAAAAAAAAGCAGGACATACCCCCTGAATTGATCTCCTCATGCTAGCATAGTCATCTAGTACTTCTATTTGTGTTTGTACTCTAACCACATAATACGTAGTTCTGGTCCAGAAAAAGACTCAAAGGAAGACAAAGCTAAACCTACCATCTAAATCAATATCCTCGCAGCAGCATAGCTACGTATTCTGATCTCCTCATGCTAGTGCATGGAAAATTACTAAATTTAAACCATGTTAAGCCATACCTTTGCAAAAGTATACTGAGCAAGGACCTTCTCTTCAAGTCCAGAGAAAGACATCACTAGATCTTGAATATCACTGTCCTCTTCATCCTTTTCCCTGAGTAGAAAGTAAGAGATCACACCTTCATAATAGTAATCAACAGGGAGGCATATGGGAATGTACATGCACTTTCAAACATAAATGATATTTCTGACTTCTGAGGAAGAGGGGAAAGAGTTCACTACCTGGACTGCGACCATATCGTTTTATAATTGTTGAACAACTCATATGAAAGTTCGTCTTTGCAGTATCCAATATTACTTAAAACTAATAGCAATTGTTGATGTGAATCAACAACACTACCTTCTAGATCAGATGATGATTTTTCTTCTGATTCATGATAATACCCATTCTGTAAATGCAAACTTTCTTTGCTTGATTTGTTAAGGGCAAGCTCACTTCCGATTTGTTCCAAATGGCCTGACCACTGAGGGATACAGACACAAAGCATCATAAATTAATAAATGGACATGTCTTACTTCCAAACATAAAATAGGAATAAGTTATTCATTGTACCAGCAAAATCGAGGAAACAGTTTAAGAAGGTAAGTCAGACAGATTCTTCAATTTCTTGTAGCAGTGCAAACATATCTTCCGACTTTCCAGCCTCGCTCCTCAAGGACTGAATCATTCTGAAAAGCAGAATGCTCAAAAGTCTTACTCATATTTATCCATTTAAGAAATGAGGAAAAGGCAGGAATTCACTTGTTTTTCAGCTTTTATCTAGCAAGAAAATAGTACAAAACACCTACACTAAAAATCCAACATGATCCACAAGACGTTCTTAACTTCCAACCTTACATTGAGGTCATCAGCAAGCTCCATAAATTTCTGCTAGTCTATGAAACAATTCCAAAGATCATAACTAATTATGTGTAAAGGTAATCTCTGATGACTTACTGACTGGTTTGATCCATTGCAGAGGCAATAACTGAGCGGAACACTAGAGGCAAGAAAGAAATTGTGTATGGAGATTTATTTCTTTCAAGAATATATACTGGAATCCAAGCTTCTTCTTTTGATATCTCTTCTGCCGTTGTCCGCATCCAAGAGCAAAGCCTAAGTATGTAAATTTTTGTCATCTCTGCCTGAAGGGTTCTAAGTGCCATCACTGTCACAAAAAGGTGAAACACTTAAGAACTTAGAAACTGAAGAATTGATGGCTAATGAAATATTTTACACACCAGCAGTGGATGGAGCTGATTCTTCCACTTCAAAAGCTTGGCAGGCCTTAGATATTTCCTTTATAGCATCACTCATATAAGACCGGAGAATGTTTGATTCTTCAAGATCACAGAAAGTGTTATGAACCTGCAATAGAAGTAACATTTGGAAAGACCTGCTAAACTGTCTGTCTGAATTGACAAAATCACTATAGAACAGATGCAGTTTTCAAAAGACAGATTGAAATTTCAATCTGTAGGCAGACAAAGGTCAAAATTGCCAGGCAAACGCGTTATCAATGCCCCATTGGATAATCTGCCAAGGAGATTTTCTATAATACCACGAAGACAGATTCATGAAACTTTCAAAAATAAAATCTTTCTGGCAAACCAAGGTTGTCAAAACCAGACCGGGCTTGTTTTAAGCTGACCAGATTGGGAACAAGTCTGGATACAGGCATACAGCCCAACTGACCCCTCAGACACACAGTTGATCAGACACATTGAAGAGCCAGGTAACCTGTCCGACAGAGGCAAAAACAGGTCACGATATGGTTAAAGATAGAGAAATGACCAGTTTGTGAAGTTACATGTTGGATTAACTAAGAAAAGTTTTTTCCCATGTACACCCTAGTTGCTTGCACTTTGATCCTTAGTTACCTCTAAAAACTTGCAAAATTAACCTTTTTTCTGATTTTGTAGAACATTCACTATATTCAAATGTTCTACTTCGAAATCCCAATTTAAGTTGAGTTGAATCTCCAACATTAACCCACTCTCTTTTGAAATTCCTTACCTAGGCAAAACTTGAAACCTTGCTATAGCCTCCGATTAGAAAAAAAAGAGTTTCCACAAAACACAAACTACTTCTATTCAAACTAAAAAGGGCTTAAAGAGAAATTGTCCAAACATAAACTATAGACAGATGACTGCATGATGCATGCTCACCTTAGTTTCATAGGCAGATATGGTGCCTCGTATCATACCAGCAACTTCATCGAGAGAATGATTAGAGTACCTCCCATCTCCAACCTTTTCCTCGCTTTTAGTTGCTGAAGCATTAACATTAGATTCAGCAGAAGCTTGGGAAGACTGAAAAAATAAGATCCAGAAAATCAAAATGAAGGCTGAAATTAACTTGCACAGAAAAAATGAACAGAATTTCATTTAATCTCAAAAGGGAATTAAAAAGATAGAGAAATCAAGACAAGAATTTTGATACATGGCTTTTGTCACGGCATTTATCAAGGCTAAGAGAGATGATAATTTTGTTCCTTTATTTTACATTTTTAAAAGCTTCAAGCTGGGCTGTTATAGCAAGCACTTGTTCCAAAAGGACGGAGATGTCAATGCCTGCATCTTAGCAACAAAGCCACTAATCTCATGAGTGCAAGGAAAAACAAGGTTGTCGAGGAAGAATATTATAACAGTGAAATATTCAGTTAGCCTCCAAAAAAAGCTACTTTCAGTTGTTTAGAGTGACTCAACCTTTTCTGATTATTCTAATTTATCAATATAACATTGATGCTACAACATAAAGTGCCGCTATTAAGGGTTGCTCTGCACCTGCTAATAAAGAAAATCGCAAAGAGCCTGAAGATATTGACAAGGACTACATGTCATAACCAAAAGTATTAACCTAAATATTGGTTTATTCAGCTTCTCCCTGTCCGTCCAACATTCCAGTAGCTGATACATTAGAAGATCCAGATCAATTCTTCATGATAAAGGTACCATGACAAAAGAATGGTTGATAGAATTGAAGTGTCAGTATGAACCAGATGCATAAAAGCCGCATGTTCCATTTTTAATTAATTTTAAAAAAGTATTTATGGAAGAAAATTAAAGTTTATAATGCAAGTTAAAATCTAAGAAGACAATGTCCAAAATACCTTTGCAAATTTCCCACTGAAAACAGAGAGCAACTTTCCAAAAAGCTGGTATGTGATGTGTAATCACAGCAGTCAACCTTCTTATGAACTTTCCTCTAAGAGCATCAACTTCTTCACCAGTCAAATCAACTGGCTGGGAATCTACTGACAGACGGGTGTTCCCCAGGGTGAGAGAATAGTTGACATCTGACTGAAAGCAATAAGAGATATTCAAAGTAAAATCATCGTTCAGCAAACCAATGGGCCAATACATAAATGTAAAAGAATAATTTGCAATGATTGCACGTACAGATTGATTCAGATTTTGTTGAATCTGCCTCCACTTTGCATCAGAGAAAGCTCTTTCACGCATCTCATTATGCAAAGTTTCCATTCTTGCTTCTTGATCTAAGGTGCACTTCTCAAGCAATCCTCGAATTCTGTGATTCTGCCAAAGAGACAAAGCTTAAGAATCCATAAATCAGCCTTCCAATTGTGTTTAAATCAGAAGCTAATACAAAACCCATATATTTTCTGTTAGTCTATTTTTTTTATGAATTCATTCTTTAAATATTTACGTGTTAAAGCAAATCTAATTAAATGCATGGCATGTCTTATTAAGATTAGTTTATGAATTCACTAACCTGCACATTAAAATAATGCCACACAGGATCGAATCAGGGTCCAGCTCCAACAACAGTCTCACTGTGTTCTCAAGCTAAATAAACAGGACAAATACTTTAGTAGACACGACAAAAAAAAATAAAAAATGGGAACAATTAATTTCATACAGATGAGATGTTCCACTCAGACACTGCATGATCTGTTTATTGCTTACACATAACTGCACCAGCCATACCAACCATAACCCACCAAGTACAGTGGTATTGGAAGCTAAGGCAACATGTCCACTTGAATTGTTTCACTTAACTGCACTTCTATTGAACAACTACAGAAGTCTGTAAGCTTAGTGGTCAAGGGTGTGAATGTCATCATGTACAAGATTATAATGTAACATTCTATTGCACAATGGTTTTTCCAACATATGATTGTTTTTCTCCAACCACAGTGAGCCACAAAAGCAAACAAACCATTCCAAAATATAGTTATTTTTTTTCCTCCACTCGGAGAGAGACAAAAACAAACCAACTATTATCTTATACATTAACATGAGAATGTTTATATTAGTGGGTAATCCCTATTAACACATTACAGTCTCAAAAAACTAGGAAAAACAAAGCCTTAGATCATTGTTGATTTTGTAATTTCCTGTACAGAAATTGACTTTGCAGTGTAAAATTAGTAACCTTACATTTGTAAGATCTATTCGTGGATCTTCCATAGACTTGTAAAGTGTGCCTTTGAACTCATTTACCACCTTTTCAACCTCTTCAAGAACACGTTTTAGTACGTTTACCTGAAATTGACATAAAACAGTACGTATGCATCTGTAAGAAAAAAAAAGCCAGGAAAAGAATAGTATTCTGCAACTGATGCAAAAGAACCAGGAAATTTAGACATTGTTTTAAATATGTTCTGCCAAAAAACACATGCTGTGGGACTTAGCTGTATCTAAGCTTTTTGATGATGCAAAGTAGTACATAAGGACATATTTAGATATTATGGAGTGAGGTACTGTCATTGATATGGGAAATCACAAGGCAAAAAGGAGAGGACATTTCATGTTTAAACATGGATGTCAAGAACAGTCTCACCATATTCATTTCATTTTCTCACCCAAAAAAGGCTCAACCTTATAGATCCTATCCCACTTGAAGAATAACCTTCCAACAATAAGGCCAAAGCACTCCGATTTTGCTTTGGAATCAAATAAACCCATGGATTTTCATTCAAAATTAACATGCATCACAATGATGACCAAAATTTCCTGATTTTGCTAGGTAGTTCATACAAAGCAAGTTTGGACAGAATGCTGCAAGTAGACTGGCTGGGGCTCACTATGCTCTACCATACCAGATGGAAAAGACCATCCATGACTGGCAATTGCCAGAGGAATTCAGAAAAGTCATTTTTATGATGATCACTGCATCTACAACAACTGAATCACTGCATCTACAACAACTGAGGTTAAGGAATTTCAAATTAGATATAAAATGGTGGAGCATGCTCCATAACAAAAAGTCTTGACAGTAAAGCCTCAGCATTAGCACAGATCAGAAGAAAAATAAGCATTTATGGGCAAAGTTCAACAATAAAATCCTTAAAACCTAAAGATTATACTTTGATGCATCTGCCTCAACCAAACAATATGACAGTAAATTAACTCTTGATTCTTGCATACGTGAGAGGGTAGAGCAATTGACTTCGCCTTCTTGTATTCCCTAACCGCCAAGTCATATTTGCCCTTACCAATGCTCCCACAAATTGTACTAGGCAAGTTAAACAGTGTTTGGAATCTCTGAAGCATTCCTTGCACGGATCTTATCTTCTCAGTTTGGGCCTAGTTTCAGAAACAAAATGAGCTAAGTGACCTTTGATGCATAAAAAGGTATCAACTTCAAACAAGATATAAAATGTTATTTCCCACAAACCTGTCTCTCAAATAGAGGCTCAAAAGCACGATTGGCCAACAAGCTTACTCCTTGCATGCACTTAAACAGGTGAGAAGTTCCAGAACCTTCAGGATCTTCTTCAATCCGTCTCAGTTTTGATTCTATATCTGTAAATGAATAATTAGTTCCAACATCAAGATCAATACAGCACTAAGCATATAACTATTGGGTGTAATTCAAATAAGCCTTGCATAGCAAAAACCATGCCCAATGATAGCTGTGTGTAATCCAAATCTCCAGCTCACTTGCCACAGTTAACGAGTAAATCTAGCAAGCCAAGTGACATGATGACTGCATACCATCAATTGTAGTCTTGCAAGAGACAAAGCAGTCAAAATTGTCTTTAACCAACTGTTTTCTCTGTTCAGTCCGTCCTTTGAGATCAGTTTTCAAAGCAAGTGCACCAGCCTCCAAGACTGCTGCGCTTGTATCTTGATGTATTCGGGATAGGAATAGCTTTGAGTCAAAATTTTCAGAGAAATACAACAGCTTCTCTGCATATATAAACATTAAAAATTGTAGTCCGCCATAATAATCACCAATATAAGTAGCTTCCAAAAGTAGACAACTATTTCTTCCTTGTGAATTAATCCTATCTTCTCATATTAACAACTTATGGCAACAGTGTTGACTTCTGTGCAATCAAGAGTCAAAAAGCAGCGGCTAATACCCCCAATGGATTAATTCAATGGGAGTACCATTGCTAAAGGATAAATTCTATCAACGAAACTCCTAAGGATCTTAGGATCTTGCCACTTCTCTCATGGTTTTGAGAATGTCATTTCATTTATCTATTGCTGACAGATGAAAAACATGAAGATCAGAGCCAAATTTAAATAAAGCTCTTATGATTGTTAGTTTTGACAAGTGAATACTCCTAAATTAACAAGGATTTATGGATATCTCTTATGGCATTACACACAAGAGCATGCTAGTGATATGCAGACTTAATGGTTTTGCTCTAAATTAACTAGTATTTGGCTCTTGATGATATCGCATGATACCAGAATGAGGAAGAAAAAAATTATTTGGCAATTCAGAAATGTATTTTATTGAGTGCAATGATGTGTAATTATATGAAATGAAACTAATAGTTAACTACGTTGAATGGAGGGAAAATGCAAGGGGGTGGAGAAATACCACGAAGGTTATTGTCCAGATGATCTTTATCAGATTTTGATGGAGAGCTTTCTGATGAATTAGCGATCAACCTCAATGATTTGTTATCTATAATCCTGTGAATACACAATAAACTCAGGTGAACACTTACCACAGGTAATGTTAAAAGGCGAACATCAAGGAAACATATACTTCAGTCTCCTATAGGAGCACATTTTATGGTTCTAGATTATAGAGAGAATCAATTAACAGTTCCACTTTTGAAATATCATAAATTCTTGTTTCTTCAAGCTATCACAAATGTCTAGAAAGCTGAAATCCTCAAAATAATATCAACTAGCAAAATCCATGAGCCAAATCAAGCCTCGGAAACTTCAAAACGTTGCTTATCAATGAAAAATACATATGAGAAGCTTACCCTAACCCAAGTGGATCAATGCATTCCATACCACGGTGAAATGATTGCAGAGTGATAAGCCCCTTTCTGGCCACTGCCGAAGGCTTCCGCTCAGACTTTTGAGCCACTGGTGCAGTTCTCGACTCTCGCATGTCACGAACCCTACGAGAAAGCTGTCATAAGAGCACAACTTCAGCACCTTCAATAAACTAACCATTTAAAACTAAATTGCACATGATTCTTTCTGAATCATCAGTGATGCCTAATATATCATTCACCCAAACAAAAGAAATCAACTCCACACTGTATAATTACCAGATGTTTCTATCATTATTCCCACCTATAATACACACACACACACACATATATATGTACACACACATCGATAAAAATTGAAGAGAGTTTTGTGCATGCCTCAGCTTCATCAACTCTTTTCCAACAATCAGGCTCTTCTCCATCCCACCCACTCTCCTCCTCCCTCCCTCCGCTGCCACGTCCAGCTCTCCCTCTCGCTGCCGCACCTCCTTCACCGCCACAATCCTTACTAACCTCCTCATCTCCGCTCGATATGCTCAGCATTTCCACCTCCGAATCATCCTCCTCCTCCACCGCTCTCCTGTTCTTCGGCTGCTGCGGCTGATTCGCCATGCTCGTCGTCGAAGCCGGCCTCTGCGGTGGAGGCTGTTGCCTCGGTTGCTGGACGAAATTGACCACCGGCTTGCGCTGATTCGACGACGGACCCTGGTAGTTGAGACCGCGTTGAGCTTGTTCCTTTAACGCCATCTGGAGAAGCTCGTCGTCATCGTCGCTATCGCTTGACATTTTCGTAAATTAAGGGAGTTTTGGGGGGTTTCGGTTTTCAATTTCGGGATAGACCAGGTCCGTTATGCTGATTATTTGCTTTTAACCTGAGGCAAATGTCAGAGGAGGGATCTTTTTGGGTGTAATTTTATGGTTTTGTACGAGTGAGTGGATTTTAAAGCAAGCGGCGCTTGAGAAGGACTCTTTCTATTGGTTAGTTTTTTCTTTCCTTTTCTTTTGGTATATTACATTTATTGTACAGGGTAAGGTTATTTATTTTTATAATGCGTTATTTTTTTTAAAAAGTGTGGGGTAGTGATTAAAAGTTCGTTAGGAAGGGATGTAGATAGGTCTTTTGGCGGGTGTAATTAAGAGCGTGTAATATTTTGTGCGTGCGGGCGTCGACGGGTTTCTCACGAGGAATAAAAGCGAAGACAGAGATACGATTACGAGAATTTTTACGATTCCCATCCACCTGGAAACTGTGTATATCTATGCTCGTTAAAATACATTTAAACAAAATACCATTCGATTTGCCACGTGCGAGCTAGTACGTTGGCTGTTTCTCTTGGTTTTTTCTAGTTTTGGGCGCGCTTGAAAATACCAAAGATCTTTATAGTTTTGTAGGGTCATTAAAGAAATGGAGAAGGGCGTGCCATATTTTCCGGCATGGAAAAATTAACGATTCTCGACGTGGTCATGTATTAATCATGTAATGCATCCTTTCTCATTATTCTAATATGAGCCAAATGGTTTGTCTATCCCATCAATGAACACATCAGAAGAAAATCATGAAAACACGTTATCTAATGAGTAGATAGATGATTAGGAGGTCAGATGCCCACAGACAGAAGTATTACGAGTTCTATAAGACAGTGGTAATAACAACCCCTGCTCGGCATTGCGCTAATTTTGACACGGTTGCGCCGTTGACCACAGAGTGGTGAAGCGCCATACCAAACAGAGCCACAGCATAGGTGTTTATGTTTTCTTCTCTTCAGCGGCATAGAGTGCTTTGATTTCCTCAACCTCGTCATGGCTTCCAAGAAATATAGGAGAGCGCTCATGTATCTTCGTTGGAACTAGGTCCAGAGCCTGCCGAGGTAAATGATCACATCAGATACTAGCTATAGAAAAAGCCCTTCAAGCACACTGGTCATTCCTTCTTTCTGCTCAAATACTATTTACTCACATGAAGAAACTAACTTGGATCTTGTCACTGCATATACACTTAGTATACTACAAATGCCATGAGCTTCAACTATAACCTACCACTATAACCTTATAGGAGATCAGAAAACAACGTTCGTATCACGTTAATCATTACATGATAGGGTTCATAGCACCTTTATACAAGGGCAGGGCAAACAAGGAAGGAAACAGCGCAATGACTTTAGGTAGAAGCACATCTTTTTTTTTTAAATAATAACAATAACGGTAGAAGCACATCTTTTTTTTAAACGTAATAACAATAAGGGTAGAAGCACATCTTTTAATACAAAGCTTTCATAAATCTAAGTAGCTAAACAGCTCAAAAACAAAAACAATGAAGAAGTTAATACCCGTTGCTTGCCAGTAAAAGCCTGACCTCCTGCTTGTTCCATCAAAAAGGACATCGGGAAGACTTCATATAGAACACTAGTTTGCGCAAATATAATCACACAATTGAGTCCCGAAATAAAAGCAGTAGAGACAAAAGGGCATGTTAGCAGGCTTAATAAAAAAAATTAGGAGAAATACCAGCACAAAGAGTGCGATAACATACCGCAATTTCCCATTGGGGCTCTTTTTATCGGCAGGGTACATAAATATACCCCCATAAAGTAATGTGCGATGAACATCAGCTACCATGCTGAGTATCACACAGAAATGTCATAAAAAACTATGAAGCTCAAATTGAAGACAGCAAAGACATGTAAAAAAGATAGGGATATTGTAAGTTTTCTATATGCAGAAAATAATCACACTGGAATATTTGATTTCATGTTGAATAACAATGACATTCAATGAAACCCAGTGATCAACAATTTAAGAACTCCTATAAAATAGCTGGCGGGACATATGATACGAATAATCTATGGTTTGAAGGAGGCTGGAGCAGTAGCCCCTAACTTAACAACAGCGACTACAATATTTCTGCCCTTTTAATCCTGTTCCTTAACACTTTGATTGCACTGCAATGGGATGAAATTCAGATCTGGGGTGTGGACTAAAGGATTTCTAACATATAAAGCCACATTATTCATTTTCATTAAATTTTAAGACTGCTTTGTTGGAAGTAGATGTCCTCAAAAGGTAACTGCGACTAATTAAGAGTGTTCATGGATGTAATGGGGTGGGGTCAGATTTTGACTTATAATTGTATTGAACCCAACTTCTAATGTTTTACAAAATATAAACCCGACTCATTCAATTATTTTTTTATCCCAAATAGGTTAAATATATCGGGTTGGGTAAATATTACAGATTGTCCATATTAATTCACTTATTCTTCAACGATTCTAAAAAAAATATCGGGTTGCATCTGTTGAAACTAGATAAGACCCTTAGAATGCATATATTAGGGACAACATAATAACTATCACAATTTCAACACAAAAACAAAACAAAATAAAAATCATATTCAAAAACATTTTATCAAATAGTTAAGGTGTAATATGATACAAAAACAGATTAGCAAAAAAAGACAAAAGTGCTTTTGGATTTGTGATTTGATTAAGAAAATAAAATTTCCATATGGATTCTTGAAATTTTCTTTTGTTTTCTAATGGTCTCTTGGTTACTAGATAGAAAAGATTGGAATTGTGAAATGCATTGTCACTTCATCAAATTAAACAAAAAAAAACTATAATTTTTGTGGAAGTAAGGAATATAGAGAAGAGAAAGAGATTAAAAAAATAAGAGGCTATTGTGAGGGTGAACATGAGAGAGGAAAAATTGATGAGAGAAGGGAAAATATTATTCATACCAAGAAGTGAAGGTACTTGCATTGAGTTATACAGGTTGAGTCGGGTTATAAAAATCCCAACCCGCACTCACCAAACCCGTGATATCTATTTATTAGGTTTTTTAACTTACTATCATTCTTAATATCCATATTATCCGATTTTAACAAGTTAAGTTGGGTCAGATATTGCAAATATTACATATGAGAAGGGTTTTTTAAACATCCCCATACCAAATGTGGTTGATTAAAAAACCAGAAAATTGTAGTTGCTAGAATGAGGATCAAGGATACCTTCCAATGTATCTTAGAGATTTTGCAGAGGAACCATCCTGGGGAAACTTGCATTTTTCAACATACCTAAAATCATAAAATACAACCTTAGATCATAATCACTAAAAAAGTAATGGACTATCATAAAGAATACCACATACTTGGCTGTTGGACCATCCCAGTTCCTCACATTTCCTTCATTCACTGAATAAATCTTTCCTTTCTTTGGAATCTGTCCAGAAAGAAATGTGAGAAACAAATATCAGATACTCCACATTAAACTCAAAATGTATGTACAGAGATTAAAAGCATCCTTGGACATGCACATGTAAATTTAAATAGCAGTTTTCTACTATTTAAAAAGAAGAGATATGGTAGTCCTCAAGCCTGTCAAAAACCACAAGCATTACTTAACTGCAGTTCTATGGATAAGCACGCAGTTCTTGCACTTAAAGAGGATGGATTGAATTTCCTTGTATGTGAAACTAACTACAACGTGTAATCATGCAGTTTAACTGATTTCAATTCCACAATTACCACTGAAAACTGAATTTACCTTTATGTCAGGGTGTGTGAGTATGAACTCCCCAAGGGATGGATCCAGGGTGAAACCATTAACACCAGTTCCAGTGCTCAAAACAAACTGTCAAATCATATATTGATTAGTCAGAGCATGACACAACGAAGTGCAAGTCATGATGGCCAACAAGGAACTGTGGACGACAATTTTCATTCCCCCATAAAAAAAGTCAAATTCGAAATTAAACATAAAAAGACATTCTCAAATGAATAAGATGATGTCAAGGGATTGACAATTGTCATCTTGATAATTCCAAACCACAAAAAAAAAAAAAAGATGGAGTCATTTAAATACAGGAAAGGTGATCCATCATACCGTGCAAGAGCTTCCATACATGCAATAGCCAGCTGCAAGCATATTTTTCCCAGGTTGCAACACATCATCTAGAGTTGGTTCATGGTCATCTTTCACCATGTAAATTCCAAAAATCTAGATGAAAGAGAAGGCATTCAATATATAACTGCAATGTCAAGTTATTCTGGAACAACAGCCACTCTTCATCATGTCAGTTAAGGATTTGAATTAAAAAAAAAAAAACAACGTCATGTTTCATAATGAGAGATCATACCGTTCCAATCGAAACACCACAATCAATGTTGGAGGATCCATCCAATGGATCAAACACAACACAGTACCTGCTCAAATATCAAACCGATACAATGTGTTAGTCTGAAGAATCCAAAACAGAGGAGGCTGTAACCATAACAAATAGTGAACAGACAAGAACACTTGCAGATACCTTCCACGCCTGGAAGGCTCCACAAATGTTGCTTCTTCATCTTCTTCTGAGACAAGGATGCACTACCACAAGACCCAAAATCTTAAACAAAATTCCAACAAATTAATTTCACATCAACATATAGATTACCCCGTAACTTACTGTTCGGCCACTGCTTACTAAAGCCTTGATGAACACTTCATTTGAAAGGACATCAAGTTTCTTTTGCTCTTCACCCTTTTTCCAGAAAGAGAAATATAATCGAATTAACCATTGTATTTATATAACAACAAATAGCTCATTCAAAACATTAACAAGAAACAAAAAGAAAAAAAACATAGAATTTGGAACCGGCACTCAACAACTTGCCTGAACATTAGTCTCCCCAGCAAGTCCAATAAGTTTGGCTAGACCCGCCTGCATAAGTAAAAAATTGGAGATAAATTGGCTTCCTCGTTGGCTTTTCAGTTTTTTTCGATAATATATTCAGCCACCTCAGGCGACTTACGACAATAACCTAGATTACTATTTTAAGTGATGTTCTATTTTTGAAACTCGAGTGAGAGTCGTGATTAAAATTCTACATTGATTCGCATTTAAAAATTGAACGAAGAGAAAAACATTTCATCTTCCGCGGAGCACCAAACCCAGGCCAAGAAATCACCAAGATTAGGTAGTTAGAATTTTCATTGAACTTCAAAGAAAAAATTGTCACTTTTGGTTTGCTCTGGATTGCAAATAGCATAGAAAGAGGATTTTGATTCTATTTCCAAATAACACACAAAAATTTGACTTTTATTTAAAAATCAAATCCATTTACAGACAATTGTTATTGCTTAGTAAGTGGAATAAGAGAGAATTCTCATTTCCAATTCTTAGGCGAACAAAGATGGGTAATTAAGGAAGAAGCCATGCTTACATATGTAGTTAATAAGGAATCAAACGCAGACATGGACCTACCTTGTTAACGACAGAGCAAACAAACTTGCAGCCAAGAACAATGTGATTTAGCAGAATAGAGAAATCACCACGCGACTCGGGATATTTGGATTGCTCGTTCAACACGAACCTCGTTATGGTCATCAGGTCCGTCCTGTGAGCATCTGCAGCGTGATCCATCTCTCTCTCTCTCTCTGTCAAAAACTTGTTCGAATCCGGTTTGTAATATAATCTGAGTATTTCTTTTATCGACGAGAATGCGTGTTGGTCAGTTCGAGAGGAGAAGATAAATATGAAAGCGAAGAGAGGGAGGGGATGGGGCTATCGAGAACACGTGGAAACGAGAGAGTGAGGAACTGAGGTGTGTGGCCGTCGCTGCAGATAACACCTTCCGTCGTTTATCTCTGATTGGACGGTTATGAGGTTTCTGTTTTGGTTCTGTTCGTGTTTTGAGGATGACGAGATGGCGGTGCACTTCGAGGTCGTTTTATATCTGCTGTTTTCTGCTGTGCTTGTAAGCTTGCTGCATTTTCTTTTTTTCTTTTATTTTAATAGCCCCGTGTCACTGAATTGCGTTAGCTCCGTTTCCTGGGTCTGGCAAAATTTCAGAGTCTGTTTAGATTATTTTAATGTGTTTGTTTTAAAAGTAAAATAATATTATTTTAATATATTTTTAAATGAAAAATAAACATTATTACACTAGTTATTTTCTCAAGTACCTTCTTGTCTTATTTTATTTTATTTTATTTTTATGTAGTGATTTTTATTGTGGAGCGATTTTTTCTTCCTTTTTACTCTTATCCTATGAATAACATTCAACGGCTGACATGTGGATGTGCTGCCATCGTTATCCGTCCAAATATCAAACTTGATTTCCCGTATTCTTTTCACTTTAGCAGCAGATCCTGGATTCTCGGTGGCTTGCGGAGGAAACTAACAAAGTGCTTTTTTTTTCCTTGTTTTTCCCCCCTCAAGTAGTTGTTACATTTTCAACTTATTCCAGAGGATTGAGCCTCGGATAGCGTGGGTTGGATTAAAATTTGCTTGAATGTTTTTTTTTTTAATATTGTTAATATTTTTATAATAGAAAAAAAATAAATTATATAAAAGTTTAATTAATATAATTTGGTTGATTTTAATAAGAAAAAACAAAATTTAACTAAACAAAATTCAAAGGTGAATTTTTTTTTAATATTAAAATAATAATATATTAAATTAATATCGGATAACTCGAGTTAACATGTCAAATTCATTACTTGAGTTATGAGACTATGATAACTCTATAAAAAATAAATTAAAATAAATTATTAAGTTTAATTCTTAATCAACATGATATTAAATAATAAAATTTTTAAAAAATCATTTAAAAAGGAGCTTAAAAAATCAAGGTTAACATGTCAAACTTGCAACCTGAATCATAAAACCAAGATAATCCTGTTAAAAACAAATCAAAACAAATTATAAATTTAAATATCTAACTAGTCCAATATTGAAGGATGATATTAAAAAAATCAATTAAAAATATTAAAAATCAACTTGAGTCAATCCATCAAACTTATGACTTGGGTCATCAAATTAAGATAACATTATAGAAAAAAATAATTTGATTTAACTCGAGCTAACCTATTAAATTTACAACTTTAATCTTAAGATTAAGATAACCCTGTACAGAGAAAGTTAAAACAAATTATAAAGTTCAAACCCGGGTCATCAAATTAAGATAACATTATTGAAAAAAATAATTTGATTTAACTGAAGTTAACTTATTAAATCTATAATTTTAATTTTAAGATTGAGATAACCCTATAAAGAAAAAGTTAAAATAAATTATAAAGTTCAATTCTCAGTTGTCCCTGTCAGATCAAATGTTAAATGATGAAAATTGTAAAAATCTTAATTAAAACCAGGTTAACCCAAATTAACCTTTAAGCATTATTACTAAGTCATGAGACAATGATAATTTAATGAAAAACAAATCAAAACAAATTATAAAACCTAATTTCCAATCAAAAACAATATTAATTAACGAAATTAAGAAAAAAAATCAATAAAAAAAAGCAAAAATAAGTTAATAGGTTAACTCGCGACTCAAGTTATGAAACAGAGATAACCTAATAAAAAATAAGTTTATTATTAAAGGACTAATGACTTAAGTAATAAAACCAATATAACCTTTTAAAAAGAAAATAAAAAAATGACCTAATTTAACAAAAGTTAAAATGTTAAAACCCTTGGCCTTGATCTTAAGACCATGATATTTTTATAAAAAAATCAAAATAGATTATGAAATTTAATTCTCAACTGATCCAGTATTGAATGATAAAATTAAAAGAAAAACGACACAAAAAAACAACCCAAGTTAACTTGGATTAATCTATCAAGCATTATTTCTATGTTATGAGATCAGGATAATCTAATAGAAAGTAAATAAAACCAATCATGAAGTTTGATTATCAATCAAATTAATATTAAAGGATAAAATTAGAAAAAAAACTAATTGAAAAAAAGAAAAAAAAATTAAGACAACTAGGTTCACCTATCAAACTTGTGATTCGTGTCATGAGAGTGTGATAACTAAATAAAAAAAATAAAATTAAAAAATAAAATTAAACAAAAAACAACTTAATTGAAAAGAAAAGGCAAAGTAAAGCAAATCAAAAAAGAAAAAGCAATATTATAGTCAATAGTGCTTTGTGAGGAGAGGTATAGTAAAACCTCGCATCTAGTTTATAGTTAATAATAATTATATTTTTAAATAATTTTGAAGTAATACATTGGCAATCCTTTAAGATTTATTGTATAAATTACATCGTTAATCCCCTTGAAAAATATTATGAATTCACTGTTCATAATATTTTTTTAGTCCTGATTTTATTTTTAATTTCACTGTTCATAATATTTTTTTAGTCCTGATTTTATTTTTAATTTCAGTTAACTTCTTATAAAATGGTTAGATTAAATAACAAGGGATGAAAGTGAGAGAAACTCAGGAAATGAATGGCCTTTTAGACTTCATGAGACATGTTCATTATAGACTTCATACTTTTCAAATTATAAATATTGTGCCCCTCTAATTTTAAAAATTTAAAAAAAAAGTCAACTTTAGTGCAAAACTTTATAATATTATTTTTTAAATCAACAATTGAAAAGAAAAGAGAAAGTCACCAAATTTCAAAGGTAGAAAGAGAAAAACAATGTTAAGACCAATTTCAACTACTAAGATGGTTAATATTGGTGTAAATGAGTTATATTTGGTGAGCATAGTTCCACTTGAGTGCTTTTTTACCTTGAAATTACTTGAAAAATCAATTTTAAGCTAAGGAAGATTTTTGGTTCTATGTTGACTTTGGATTTTTGTACAGTTTTTTATACAAATGACAATAAATGGGTTTGTTAAATGTCTAGACTCTAGAATGTTTTGAGGTATTTTTGGTCAATTGTAGATAAAAAAAATATCTCTAATTTATCAACCATCATAGTAGCCAAAATCTAGAAAAAACAAATGACATGTTGTCTATTTCAACAAACGATGCATTATTTAACTTTAAAAATAAAAAATAAAAAATTGAAGCATACACATGTGAGGCTCAACAGAGCCTAAGCTCTTTTTTTATATATAATTTTTTAATTAATACATGTTTTTAATATATATTTTTAAAATACCTTTTATATTTAAATTAACACCCCTCCTCTCTAGTTTTTTATTTTGATTATTTAACATTTTTTAAATAGAAAATGTTATTAATTATTTTATATGTATTTAATTTTTGAAAAAAATTATTTTAATTCATTTATAATTTTTAAAGTTTTATACAAATAATTTTTTTTAAAAAAATAAAAAGATCTAGTTTTAGGTAATATTTCTATTACGTGCAATCTTGCATAATAATTTTTTTCCTCTAGTTTTATTCAATCAACTTAATACATATGTGATTTCTATTATCCTATGATTAAATAAAAATTAATTTTAATAAACAAAATAATTAAACGTGAGTCGATAAATGACTCATATTACAAGATTTAGTATTTTAATATATATATATATATATTTTAGTTTTTCTAATTTTATCCTTAATTATTATTAATGATTTTTTTAGACATAGATGGATCTTATAAAATTTTTATACATAAAATTTAATTATATATAAATCACATAAAAAGAAGCATATTCATTCTTTTTAGAAAAAAAAATATCCAAACCACTGTAGTGCAGGTCAACATTAAATTATTTATTATTAACAAATATGCTAATATAAAATGGACATTCATTATTCACTCCATGTAGAAACGATAATTTTGTAATTTTTATAAGTTTTAAGGTTTGTTGACAATCATGTTTTAGGTTTTATAAAGTTTTGATTATGCAGTCAATGCACTTCATTTGTCTATTTTACATCTTTTCTCTCATCCATTTTGTTCTGTTATTTTTTTTCATTGAATACCTATAGTTTATAACTCTAATTCTTATTGTTTATATACATGAAATCTAGTATCAATAAATTATCTTCTTCTTTGCTCCAACTTTTATGGGATTAAGTGATTTCTCTACTATAATGTATTTTTAGTTTCTTTCTTTTTCTTTGCTCTAGAACTTATTATTTCCTTTTATTTTTGTTTTTAGTTTTTTTTTCCTCTTCGACTACTTGCCATTCAAGCTTTAATGCTTTATTATTTTCTCTCTATTGTCCAATATGCATGGAAAGATAAATGGGTTTTAGCATTTTCCAACATATCTATATATCTATATATCTATCTTTGTTCTCTTTGTTCTTATTTGAAAAGAGATTGGAAGTTTTTTTGATCTTTTTTTTCTTTATGTCGCTTTTCCTCCTTTTTTTCTAGTCTAAAAAAATTTACAAAGCATCTCTTACCACTAATCTTCCTAAATCATTGAATTAATTTTATCTTTCAGCCATCAATGAGAAAATTACTAATTAGAGATAAAACTGATAAGCCAACTATTTTATAAGATATAAACCAACACGTTAATTGCTCAAAAATATTTAATTTATTTCTCTGTTTTTGTTAGAAGGGGAAGAAGTAGCCAGTAACAAGTTTTGCATAATGTTGAGTTTTCAGTGTTAACGATGGTGAAATGTGTTGATAATACGATAACGAAGAATTTATACATCATAATAGTTAAAGTAATCAAGGATGGCTGAACCACTTGTCATTGGCTTGAGTTGGGATCATAGTGATGGTTATAGTGAAGAAAGCAAGGAAGAAAATGGTGCTTGTTATTATTGTTAGGCAGTGCAAACCCTTGTGTAGTAAGGAGTTTTTACATGTATTTTAAAGGTTTATTGTAATTTATGTTTGTGTGTCTCTCTCCTTTTCTTTTTATTTTTTGAATTGATTTTTTTGTTGTGTCTGCTGATAATGTTGGTGCAAGTAACTTCCTTTTGTGTTTTCTGATACCCTGCTTCTAAATTCTTCTCTCTCTTAAATCTTGGTTATAATTTTTTTTTAGATATCTAGAATTCACAAGTTTATTAGCTTCTAATTAGGGATTTTTTTCATTATAAAAGAAAAAATAAATAAAATAGTCAACAAATCTTTGCTTGTCAAAAACATTATATATGTTAGGCGAGACTGTAGTGTTTGCATGTTTCCTGGGTTATTTGATTTGCATTTATTTATTTGTCTTTGTTTTGAATATATAGTTGAATTCATTTGTAATAAATTATTAACCTAGGTTAACTTAAGATAACAAGTTGGATATTATTTGTTATTTTATCAATGATTTTTTTAAAATATTTTTTATTTAGAAATATATTGAAATATCTTTTTAATTTTTAAAATTCATTTTAGCACATTAAAACAATTTAAAAATATAAAAATATTATTTTAAAAAATACTTTTAAATTACAAAACAAACACTTTTGATTTAGAAAATAACTTAATTGACAATTTCATAATTGCTCAATAACTTATTAACCATTTCAAAATCAATTTCTTTCAATTTAAGAACCAAGCAATTGTAGTACTTTTATTTTATTATTTTAATTTTTGTTACACCATATGGAGTAATGGAACATTTATGCATTTTCCAAGGAGATGGGAGATAATTATCTTTGATGTAAATAACACAATTATAATTTTTTTTATAAACTTCTAGTATGATTAGTGTTTTTTAACTATGATTTTCATGCTCAATTTTTAAAAATTGTTTTTATTAGTAATTACTTTAAATAATTATTATCTTTTTTTTCTTTGTGTGATATAGTAGACTCACAAAGCATGATGGTTGCTATTTTTTTATCCTTAGTTAGGTAATTTAAATGAGATTATTATTCTGTTTGTTAAATAAAAGCATTGTAATGTAAATGGATTGGAGTTTAATATATTTTTGCGATAATATTGTTTTGAAAATCTAGAAAGCAACAATATTGTGTTTGGTTTACATTCAAGGTTATGAGAAAATTTTATCTTAATGAAAGTAATATCAAAGAGTTTATTTTTGGAGAAAATAGGATTTTTTTGGAGCAAATATGTTTTGTATCTTGCTAGAAACAATATTTTAATATTTATATTTTTTTTATCTTTATTACAACTAATATAAATCTTTAAATCCACTCAAGTTAAATATAAAATTATGATATATAATGATTTTATTTTCTTGCCTTTTGTAGTTCTTGATGTTTTATTTTTTTTTTAGACTTCTTCAACACATTAATTCTACCAGTTATCATGAGCTTTGTCAAGCATAAAAAATTTTAATCCATAACTTTAATTTTTCTAGTAATATTTAGTACCTTTATTGTTGTAAGGTAAAAGAAATGGTCTTATCTGGAATGATATTTGAAAGATTTCTTTTAGAAAAAAAGTTTGTTTTCTTAGTATTCTCTTGAGAATGTTTTAAGGTTCCAAGTATATTTTGGCTTGCTCCCTACATAAGAACCGTGAGTAATGTGGTTGGTTTCTAATGCTAAATCTATTTATAATATAAATCAAGTGCTTTCATTAATTTATGTTATTTTTTTTTGTTATGTTGCTTATTTAAAAAACTCTTATTTTTTTTTATTAATGTGAATATCCAGACTAGCTTGTGCATACCTCAACTAATTTAACGGGCTCTAAAGTTAACGACTACATAAGTTTCTAGTTATGAATTATACATACCTTTACTGTTATATTAGGAAAGAAAGGTAAGGTTTTGGACTTTGAAGGGTACATTTATCATATCTTATATCAAAGAGAAAGCTAAAATATGTAGGAAAAACATTGTATATATATTTTTATTTACTGTGGATTGTAATAGTAAATTGATGGTTTTGCCTTTTAATAAACTCTCAATAAATCACCTTTTTAGGGGTGAAACAATCTTTTTCTTTGGTTCATTTGTTATTTTAAAATTGTTAAGGAATGTTTAGGTCTTTTCATTATTCTTTTGCATAATAAAATGACTTTATTATACTTAAAAATAAATAATCATTAAACTATAATTTAGGGGTTTTTTTTGGGCATTTCATATTTTTTACTATAATATAGTTACTCCATTACCTTTGGATTTAAATTTTCAAAAGCTTGACTCAAGGAGGTTATTCATAATTGCAAAATGTTTTCTTCTAATAATGTCTAGGGCCTAAGAGTAAAGTAGTATATTCATAAAAAAAAAAACATAAAAAGTTATTGATGCATGCTTTGCAAACATTAAACAAGCTTTAAAATATCATAAACTTTAAATATAGCAGTACCATTATAATTACATTGTAGATTCATTTTGTAGGCATTAACTCCTTCTAAGAATTTGAATAAATCATTCCCTCTAAGCATCAACTTAGATTTTTTATGTCCAGAAAATCTTTCTTTGCGCATATACATCTAAACTCAATCTTCTAGTTCAAAGACAACTCCTTTTTTATTTTTTGTTTGATTGAAATATATACTTTTATTCTTTTTCTCAATATGTTGTTGTACCTTCTTAAACAATTATTTTATTATATGTGCTTTTCTATTGCCATAAATTCTAACCCTTTCATCAACAATTAAAGAAATTAAGTCTATTAAAGTTAAATCATAAACTATTTAAAATTGTGAATATTTTTTCCAATTTAATATATTAGAACATAAAAATTTCTTTTGTAAAACATTAAGCTAAAATCATAAATGCTCAATATGCTATCTAGATTCTTACTATAAATATTATCAGAGTAATCAACAATAAAGATACCTATAAAGATACACAATATATTATTCATCAATCTCAATTACTGTATGCAATAGTAAGACTGAAAAATATGACTAACCATTCAAACAATCCATATTTAGTCTTAAATTTATTTTTCCGTTTATCCCTTTTCTTTCATCTTAATTTGATAATAACTAATTTTCAAATCAATGTTATTACACACATAAGATCCATACAATTTGTTAAAAATACCATCAAGTCTAGAAATAAGATGTTTATATATTAGCATATTATTATTGATTGCATCCTTTATCAATGAAAAACAACTATGAATCTCATTAAGAAATACATAGGAGGATCTGGACAACAATTTTAACCTTTTATTATAAAGCCTTATCAAACTCAAATCATTCTGAAATTTAAACTCAATATTAAAAAAAATCTTTGAAACCTTTTGGCAAAATTATAACTTGATCCAATGGTTGGATCAATGATTATGCGTCTTGGTGTAAAGTTGCACATAGGACAAATTAAACTCAAATTTAAATTTAATTATCCTGTATCATCCTTAAAATCCTATAATAAAGATATAGTAACATCATGAATAAAAGAATTAGGATTGTTAGTGTAAAATATGTCTCTTTATACTCTAGACATGTTAGAAAAGTAGGCACTCTTGATCTTGCTCTTTTTTGTATAAAAAATCAAGTGTCTACCTATAATTTCTATATTATTTTCTTTTCTCATCTTTATTTTTTCCTCTCCACTCCTGGCTTTAATTGATTTTTTTCTCCCCTAGCCAAGTATTAGTCTTTTATCTCCTCTCTTATTCTATTATTAAGGTTCACTTTATTTTCACTCTTTAAACTCATGGTCTCATATAGTTTATTTGTCTCATTAACTTTGTTTTCACTTTTCAGCTTTAATTGGTTTTATTTAAGCCTTTAAAGTTGTGTTTTGACCAACTTTTTCCTCCAACAACACTGTATAAAAATAGTAATTGATAATAATTTCATATAAGCATGCCTTACTAATCATTTCCATACATTGTTTTTCATGTTAACCATGACTTCACATTGTTATATTACCTTTCCAACTTCACTTTTCTTTTTCAATTTCAATTAGTCTCTAAAAATTTGTTTAAGTGACAATGATGCAAGTGTGTATGTCCTTCCATCCTTTTTAAAAGAATATTTATTTTTAAATCCATTATGTTTGATCTTTTTATCAAATTGCTAAGGTCTCCTTTACAATAAATGACTAGCATGCATAGGAACCACATCACACAAAACCTCATCTTTATACTTTTAAATAAAAAAAATAAAAACCTATTTATTTACAATAACTTCACCGTAATCATGCAACTATCGAAGCTTATAAGGCCTATCATGAGTGGTAGTATTTAGATTCAATATCTTAACAAGTATAGTGCTAACAACATTAGCACAATTTCTATTATTAATAATCATACTACACACCTTGTTAATGATATGAGATCTAGTATGAAATTTCTTTTTTTTTTGTTGCTCCTTTACCAATTTTATAGCAACTTTTTAATCATCAACCTTTAAATTTTTTTTTTATCTTCAACATTTAAAGCTAAAAATTTTAATTTTTCTTCCTTTCTAGCATTAGTAACCTTTAGATTTGTCATTTTTGCAATTTAACATCTCTTTTATTTCTAGGATTAGGACCATCACATAAACTAGCAATCAAAGTCTCATATTTATCCATTTTATTCATAACCTCCTCAAATCTTAAGGTTATCATATCTAATGTCCTTTTTATAACATTATTACTCTTTTATGATGAACCACTTTTGGTGGACATTTTAATTTCTAAAAATAAATGTTAGTAGCAAAGATTAAAAAATACCCCTACACACTCCCTCACGTGTTTACTCTCAAATTAATGTCTATCATTTCGTGTTTTACATAATTTTTATAAGCTTTTCATTTAAATATACTCATTACAACTTTTACCTCTCAATCTGTAACTTTCAGTTCTTAAAAGTAATTGGCACAATAATCAAATAAATCAACTAATCAAAGTAAAAACTTTTAATTAATTATTGTCTCAAGAAGTAAAAATTTAACTAAAAACTAGCAAATTGATGAAACTATGAATACAAATATTACAAGTAACAATGCAAATTTGATGTGAGATAAATGATGATACGAAGACATGATTAAAATTATAGAATTTAAAAAAATTAAGATAATAAAAAAACTAAAGATTTTTTTATACT
Organism: Populus ilicifolia; assembly: GCA_015708895.1. Taxonomy (NCBI): domain Eukaryota; kingdom Viridiplantae; phylum Streptophyta; class Magnoliopsida; order Malpighiales; family Salicaceae; genus Populus; species Populus ilicifolia. The sequence goes on from SRLM01000018.1 coordinate 386,033, forward strand.
AAACTTGAGAACTAAAGGAATTAATACCAACCCAATAAGATTTCATGGACCAAATAAAAATAACCTAAAGATAATTTTTTTTCCTTTTAAACATTCAATAAAATCAACAAATCTCAATTTCTTATTCAGCAAAATCACAATAAATCAAGTGACACGATGAAAAGATTGATGTCTTCTCCCAAGTGCAGGAGTGTCTAAGTAATAAATAACCCGGTAAGACCGGGGTCGAACCACAAGAAAGTTAATTGTATAAATTATAAATAATAATAATACAATAACAATAACAACAATAATAGTAACAACAACAACAACAACAACAATAATACTAGTAGTAGTAGTAGTAGTAGTAGTAGTAGTAGTAGTAGTAGAGAAGAAGAAGAAGATGATGATGATGATGATGATGAGAACTTGGAGATAGAATATATTAGTAAGGATTAAACAGTGATAATATCAAATGTCAAGGTTGGAGGTTCCACTAATGGTATGTCAAACAGGTATAATATAAACTCTTATTGTTCAATTGGAAACCACACATAAAGGAGGTTCCAATCAGATTATAGATTGTTAACATGATTATATTAGTCATCTTATTCAATTAATGCTAATACTTGTAAATTTCGTCAAGTATTCATGATTATAACTTATGTTAACAACAAATCAAGTTCCTTTCATAGCTCAGGTGTCGGTTATACCATACAGTATGGGATATGAAAGTGTCAAGCATTTGTTGTACCAATTGTTATACAACATAAATCAAGATTAGTCATTTAACAAACAAAGTATTAAAGAGTGAACAAGATAATAAATATAAAACATGTTAGTATTAAACATTAAAGTCCATATTAAGTTTATACCACACTTATTCTTACACCATTAGTGTAACCTTTTCACCTTGACATAATTAACTTAGCTAAACATAATGGAAGAAAGAAAAATAGATAAACAAAATAAGAACATAAATAAGACAAGAGTTAACAAAGCAAAGGAAAGGAAATGAAAGGCATAAACTTGATATTAATGAAAACAAAGCATAAAGAATACAAAGAGAGAAAACAAGAGCATGATCTTAATCTGGACACCAAGATGCTTAAATGTAGGGCAAATGCCTCCTTTTATAGGCCAAAATTGGGAACTATTGATTTGATGACTAATTGATGAGTAGATGACTAACCCTTGACTTGGTGACAATCCTTATCTGCTCTTACCTGCCCAAAACATCATTGATGACATCAAAATTAGAGCCCCTTGAAAACATGAAAGTTCTAGGCAATTTTCTCAGCTTTCTTGTGTAAAACATTCAGCTCATTTCGACTTCTAGAACTCCAGATATGGCTAAAATACTGAACAGTGCTCGGGCTGGAGGACAGATTCGGGCTTCTTTGTTGTTGCAATAATTTGGACTTGAAAATGACCTTTTTAGATCTTGGGCTCCATATAAAAGTTGTATGCCTATGTCTTACCTTTCCATCCATATAAAGTAGACCTAAATCTGAGATCTATAGCTCCAGATATGACCCAATTACCAAACAGTGTTCTGGTTTGGATTGCACCGACATCTCTTTTTTAAGTTTGATCATCTCTTTGCCTTTGCAATTGAAGTTTTTAAAGTCATCAATCAATCCTTTCATTTATGTGACAGGCCTATATTTAAAATGGATATTTACCATAAATTAAAGGTATCTTATGTTATTAGATAGATTATTATAAAACGTACTTTAGTTAAGGAGTTATTGGTACTTCAAGTGCAAAATAATGATATAAAACCATGATAAAAATGCACTTTTGAGTACTAATCATCAAGAACGAACCTTTTTAATATACATTTTTGCTCTAGTAATCGTAATCCACAAAACACAAACTAGGTTTTTTTATGGTAATAATTAGCAAACTAAGAAACTCAAAAGTAAGGATTTTCTCTTAAACTAGTCGAAACTAAGGCATAGAGAATTAAAGCAAAATTAAAGAACACGAATTGAAAAGATATAACCTAAAATTAGAGTAAGTTTTGATAATAATTGATATGAAATTTATAGATATAAGGATTTATGAACCCATAGACAAATTGATTTCCTCCCAAGAAAAACAAGATCAAGTTTAAATTTAAGATTAACCTAGCATAAACCTTTTCTTGAAGAACCAAGATTATAAGGAAGACCACTTCTACCCTATGCCTATATCAAAATAAGATAAGAAATATAGAAAACACTATAAAGATTGGTTAATCCTTTGATAAGTTTGGGAAGTTAAGTTACAAATCAAAGTATGAGAATCACTCACAACTAACAGAGCATATACAATATGCATCAACTTTGTTATTATTATCACAACTAAATAAAATCCTTATATAAGAATATTTATATCTAAAACCCAGAACTAATGGATCAGACACGCACCTAACTTAAATAAAACTCAAAATAATTAGAATTAGTTTAAAATAATACAAATAAATAAAAAAAATAGTCTAAGACTATTTTTCACCATTTTCCATACATGTAGTGAAAAATGCCTAAGATAAATAATTATTAAAGAATCCTTATTGAACAAAAGCCTAATACCTTATAAAATAAGAATTAATTTTTGACCAATTATTTCTTCTTGTTTGATATGGAATTCTTATAAAATAACTAGGATAAAGACTACCATATAAATTCTCAGTAATACTAAGGACTCCTTGCAGTGAATGGAATTCATAACTCTTAAGGAAACAATTTTTTATATATATACTTTACTAGCAAATTTTAGGCTCAATTTGAAACATGTCTCTTTTTTTCTTTTAGATGAATTAGTGGACCTACTATATCTAGTTAGAAAAGTATAGTCTAGTTTTCAACCCAACCCAATTATAATCGCATCCAAACTCATCCTACAACTTTATATATGAATAAAAAAAAATAAAAATCCAGACCGATAGTTTTAAATCTTTTTAACCCAAACTTCTTGACTTAGCTTAATGAACTCCTGTTGGATCTACTTTATTTTAAGTCTTATAATAAACCTAATAAAAACTCTTAATGGATCATTTGATGTCATTGCCAAGATTACATCATCCAAGAAAGCAAGTTAATAAATCATTAAGGGGAATATGATTAAAGCTTATATTCAAAGAATTGTCATGATAGAAATCCAACCTAATTGTTTGGAGATCCCCAAATATAAGTTTTAAAGGACAACCAAATCATATGTCAATTTAGTAGTAGTACTTTTACCCATTTATATGATGAAAAGTGCTATTTGTAGCGAAAACCATAATAAACCAAGCTTTTAATGTTTCTTATTGCTTGAGAAATTTAAGTGGGATATTCTAAGATACTTTTAATAAGAATTATCTATGTAAGTGTAAAACGAGACAAATTTTATGAGAAATGAAAAAAAGACTAAATTTTTTAAAACACTATTTAAAACTAGGATTTGTTCGAGGCTAAAATGAATACAATTGTGAGAATCAAATTGTAAGAAATGAAGTTATATGATTTATATTGTCTGGGTTTACATAAAAGACTAAATAGCTTAAGACATCATGTTCACTAGTTAGCTAAGTGAATCCGATAGTTTTTCATTAGGAAAGTTTCAAAGTCAAAAGCTGGCTTCCTCGATGCAGACTTGTTGTTGTTACTCTCAAATTTCTATGTCTACTTTGTATTTTCTTTTAATCAAACATTTTTCATTCATATGGGGGATTGTTAAGGTGAATGAAAAGTTACATCTAATGAATAAAGAATTGTGTTCTTCTAAAATAGATTAATGTTTATTATTCAAAATATTTTTAGTATTTCTAAAACCTACCTCATTTTCGTTCTCTTTATCAAAATCCCTTTACTCATTTCTTACTTTGTTATAGAAAGTAACATATAGATTTTTTTATTCACTATTTATTCTTGATTGTGTTGCTGATAATAAGAGATTATCTGAGTCTGAAAAATAATATTACAATCACACTGTTAGCACCATAGAGCAAATAATAAATTGTTTTAAGTTTAGAGGATTGATCTTTGCCTCAATCTATCTCTTCAAGTTTATTTTATATCAAGTATTGTAAGTTATTTTACTTTTGTGTATTGATATGCATTTATATGTTTTATAGAAACCAGATTATAGAAACTACAATTATAACCTTTAAAGTGCCTTGGATACACCATATTAGCTCTCATCTTTCTATTAAGAATCCAATTTTCATGTCTAGTTTCGAGACTGCACCAAAAAAATTATTTTGAAAGTTTGAATGAGTATAAGATTTAGATGGTTAGATTTGATTTATGACATTTGTGTTGGTTAAAAATATGAAATTAAGGTTGATTTTGTACTGCACACAAAGAGTTTGATGAAATACCATGTTTTAGTTCTTTTCCAATTTTTGACAAAGTTTTAATATTAGTTTGGTGTTGAAGTTGTGATATCAATACTTATAATGTTATCATTTTTATTACATGATAGAGGCTTATTAAATACAAAATAATAGTTATCCTATATATATATATATTTGCAATGATGTTAAGTGTTAACACATGTTCAAAGTCCAGGATGTAAATAGTATTATTAAAAGACTAGAATGGATAATTGCAATATGAAACAAAGTACAAAATGTTAAGGGTAATTTTTTCTTTTTAAAATTTGGTTCAACTCGGTTTTAAACTTAAATTTGAAAAAAGTTATAAATATATTTAGCTAGGAATACATGTTAGTTCAAATAATTAATCTATTAGAAAATTGAGTTAAAGATTTAATTTAATTTAATTTAATAAAAAATAACATTTTTATCTGAATGATAATTTATATTATTGTATTATGTAAAAATGTTGTTTTGAGTGTTTTTTTTTAATATACTTCTAGCTTAAAACTATTTTAAATTATTTTTTATATAAATTATTTATAAAAAATAACTTTTGAACCATGAATTAAAGTAAAAAAAATCATTTTTCATAAACCATTTTTAAAATATACTCCTAACTTCTCAATTTATGTTTTCATCTTTTAAGGTTCTTCTTCTTCTTCTTCTTTTTTAAATCATAAATAATCTCTTTATGAGCTCATTCTAGTGGAGCGGGTGGTGACCAAGAGTTCTAGCCTTTGGATTGCTGGATCAAAAGACCTAGTTTTGAATGTCTCCCTCAAGTCTTTAAAAAGAATGATTTAAAGCGATAATCAGTTTATAATATAAGAGCATGTCGAAAGGAATATATTATTTAGAATAGTTAAATTGATAATATAATTTTTTGAATAATGTAAATACAACTTTTTTTATATATGCATTCTAAATGATAAAAAATATTTGAGAAGAGTCATGTTTTAATATATTTGATATTAATAAAATTGTTTATTAATTGTAACTACCTAACACAACTCCAATCAAAACCTTTATTTTATATAAAATATATTTAATAAACTTTTAACACTTTAAATCAATATGTATGAATGACTTTCCAACATAAAATTACTATTTTAGCTCTTCAATGTAACTCTTCCTTTAAAGTTGAAAATTAATTTGTTTTTTTATTTTTTTATTTTTTATTTAACTTTTTTATTAGAGATGTATGAAAGACCATTATATCATATGGGCTTTATTAAAATAGATAGACCAAGTTTATTCTTCCTCCTTCTTTCTCTTAGTCTTAAACATCTTTTCCTGTTATTTCAAAGAGAAAAAATAAAGAAGCTAAAGTTCATTTTTTCAAGTTACAATCATATGTCTCAATCTCAAGTCCATTTTACAAGTTACAATCATATGATATCAACCTTATACATCAATTTCTTCTTTTCAACACAAGGAGTGTTTGTTTTTGCAATATAACTTATTTTTAAAGTGTTTTTTAATTATTTTTTATTTGAAAAATATTAAAATAATTTTTTTGGATGATTTTGATATACTAATATAAAAAATATCATGAAAAAACACTATTATATATATATATATTAATTAAAAAAATATTTTTTTAAAAATTATACAATACTAAATACATATAAAATATTTACATGAAAAGACCACTTTGAACTTTTTTTCACTTTTATGACTCGAGTCCACACATCAATCATATATTCTACATTTCAATCAACATCTAACATCTAACGCTTATCATTAAAGACATAGCATGCATATGATAGTTATAAATTTATTATAAATATAAATTCAACAATAAACCAAAAAATATCTTTTTATTCTGGTAACAAAAATAAAGTGTTTTGCTCTCTAAAAAAGAAAAGAATTAAGGGGTGTTTGGAATTATTGTTGTATAATATTTTTGTAATAAAATTATTTTTTTAGTTTTGAATTGTTTTATATTATGATTTGAATTGTTTTGATGTGTTAATATTAAAAATAAAATTTAAAAATATTTTAATTTTTTTTTAAATAAAAAATATTTTAAAAAATAAATTTCACGTCGCTTAAAAAAACAGTTAACCGTCAGGTCGCTGAACTATACTCTTTAATTAAAGATAAATCATATGCTCTTAATTTCCTCAACTACCCTAGCCTTTCTATCAAACACGCCCATAACTTGAACACAATATCAAGGTGGAACATGTCATTTCATTAAGGGTAATTAACCCGCGACGTAGTACACGACATCGTTCGGGCCCGGCAACTTCCTTTTCAGATAATCTTCTTTCACTTTTTAACCCTATGTAGACTCGAAAATCCCAGTCCTACCTTCATTCTTCTTTGTTGAAAATCGAATGCCCAGATGAAATCCAAATCCATTCACGTTCTCAACTAGAAATTCCAAACGCTAATAAATTAGGGCTTTTTATAATCGCAATCATTTTTTATCTTGTCATCTTTAAATCAAATCAAGTCAGATCAAATCAAATCCAATCCTGTTATTAATTTTAATTACTGAATTCAAACAACCTGTAAATGCACACATGAAACCCTAAATTCGCTTAATTACAAGCCTCTTTCGATCTGCGATTCTGATTCTTATTTTTCTTTATCAATGGCGGATCAAGAAGAAGAGGAGTTGAGAATGGCTCTTAGAATGAGCATGCAAAACTCGCCACCTGAACCTAAGCGGAGCAAGCCGAGGGACGCTGGGGCTCCTGTGGCATCGCCGGAGGATTTGAGGCGGATGAAGCGCGAGCTCATGACAGCGGCTGCTCAGAAGCGGCTTCTCGAGACGAGAGTTGACTCCCCTTCTCCTTCCCAATCGCCTTCGCCTTCAAAAGCAACAGTTGATAGAAATCCGGGTAAAAGTACAGATTTTGTTAGAAAGGAGGTAGATTTTGGCTTGAAGGAGGGGAGTTCGGGAAAGGAATTATCGAGTGAGGAAGCCAATGAGTTGTTTTCGATGGTGTTTGGGAGCGGTGTTTCTAATGACATTCTTGCTCAGTGGAGTAACCAGGGCATAAGGTATTGAATAATTTGGTAACTTTCATATTGCAAATGGTTTTGCATGTTTAGTTATGGCATGATTCTCGGGGTCATAATAGTGAATTTTAGCTATTTGATTCATGTTCAGCAACTTACAGTGGAGAAGAATGAAATTTGTGTCAATGTAATGATGAATGGGAAAAGATGTATACTCATAAGAGTCTGTTTGATAGTTTGTAGAATTAGTTGTTGCACAACTTTTTTGAGATCTGATTGGTTTTGAAAATCATGATGCTACTGTAGTTCCATACTTCCATTGGCATGCTCATTGTTGTCTAATATCATATTGAATGTTCCTATAGGTTTAGTCCTGATCCAGAAACATCTATGGGACTAGTGCAGCATGAAGGTGGGCCCTGCGGTGTCTTAGCAACTATACAAGTAATCCCTCGATTTCTAATTATGCTGTTTTTTCTGTTTTTGCTAGTATGTTTAATCAATTTTTATATTATGCGTGTTCTATGGACAAGTCAAGGTTTTTTTTTTTTTTTGTGTTATGGGAATTGGAACCGGGGTGGGGGTGGATGTGGTCCCTAAATGGATCGGTGATCATGGTATCATGTTGAAGAAATGAGCTTTCTTTCGCCAGGCTACTTGGATGTCGACCTGCAGTTTCATCATGGATGTTTTAATGTCATCTTTTTTCTTTTCTTTTTTTTTGAACTCTTTAGGCTACCATCTAGTCATTCATAGAATTGATTTTCAAATGGATGTCTATGCCATTCATTTCCAGAATTATTTGTAACTGATACTGGAATTTATGGGGCTTATGACAATTTGAAGCCATGGTTATGTGAAAGAATTTAATTAATCTTCAAAGAAGCCAAATGCAGGGTGAGGATGCTACATTTACTGTTGTGGGTATCACAGAGATTAGAGAAAATGCTTTGAATTGAACTCACATGGTTTATCTCATTAGCAGTTACTAGAAATTTTGCTTGAGGTCAGCTATACAACAGGAGCCCTTGCTAGCTGCCAACCTACTAGCTCTTCAATCTATTGATGTTAATTTTTGTGCAACGAAGACTTGGAGACTTATTGACACGGAAGATTGATTCTTCTAGTAGATAGTATTCACAATGGAGAAAAGTTGACCAGGGTGGCATTTGGTATGAGTTAAAAATTGAGAGTGGATTATTACAAGAGTAATCTTTTAGGGTGTAAAAATAGTTTTAAGCATGTTTGGTGTGTCAATAAATAGAAGGTGGATTGTTAGTGGAAAGAGATGGGAAGTAATTAAATTATTAATAATGATTTGTGTGTGAGAGAGATATTATTTGGTGTGTGTTTTCCGAAAAAAAGGAGGGGAGGGAGTATAAAAACTTAGTGTTGCTTGAAGGGTGAATTTTTCCCTCTATGACTTTTAGGTTATGCTTGATCGGGGGGTTGATGGGGGTTAAAATTTATTATTGTGAAATTTAAGTTTGCTTAGTTAAATTTTGGGAAAGGTGAATTGTTAAGGGGGGTAATGATTACTGTCCAAAAACTTTAACCCCCATCAACACCCTGCCAAACATAACCTAAAAGTCATTTGGTTGCCGATAACTTACAGGAAGTTTGGCCTTGATAGAATCAGAATATAGAAAGATGACTAGAGTGATTAACCACAACTATTCTGGGTTTGCTAAGTTGATTTAATTTATTGCTGTTATACATCCATCCCCTATGATATTCTTTGAAACCACTAGCTAACACACATGATTTGGACAATTTGTTGTACATCAGATGTTTATTTAAATATTTGAAATAATTGTTATATATTGACTTTGTGGTGATTGCAAAAACTTTTAGGCAATGACCTTTGCAAAATTTGTTTTGCATATGTATATATATGTTTTCGAATCATTGGACTCAGCATTAAGGGTTTAGAGAAATAGAGGATACCACAAACTTAAGGTCCAGTAGGCCATAATGAACCAAATGAAATTTTCTTTTTCTTCATAATATTATTGAGCCACTGGCCTGATCACTTTACATTATTATGGCTGTTTTTTGAATTGCTCCAAAATGGAGGAGGTTAAAGGTTGATATCTGGCTTGGAAGTGGGTAGCCTGTGATTTTGTACAAGTTAGTCATTGAAGTCTAAAAGTTACACAATTATATCATCGTTTCTTTGCTCCAGACATTGCTTGCAATATAATTGTGTAAATTTGGCTTTTGATCTCCTTATCATTTCATCTTTTTTTTATTTTTCTCGGTGCTCTACTGATTTAAAATATTTATAGCTTCAGTTCAAAATCTCCATTGATTTTCTTACAATATTTTGTGTGGTTGTGCAGGCATTTGTTCTCAAACACCTTCTTTTCTTTCCAAATGAAATAGGCAAAGTTACATCAAATGTGCCACAAAATTTGGGCTCTGGAAGATTGTCTAAAAGTCAACATGTTGCATCGGATAATTTCAGTTCTCTAACTGAAGATGCAAAAGCAAGGTGATTATAAGCCATATGTTTTCCTCATGGATTCACATAATATTACTCCTGCTATAAATGACGTTTTTTTTTCCCAGTTGCATTTAAATCTTGGTACTTGATTCTTTATTTGCTTTCAATCTATGTTATTGTTTATGATCCTTTGATTTATGAACAAAGAGGAATTATTGAACTCATTGCTTAGATGTGCTTAGTTGCTTTTTTAAGTGTTGTGAACTGTTCTATTTTTAACTCGTGATAGTGTAATGACACATATCTTAGGTTTTTCCATTGGTCTTCTGTGAGTTATTTTTTGCAATTATATTCTTTATATGTATGGTTGATTTATTACAAGTTGCAAGGTTGGTGGAATCAAGTTATTGATTCAATTTTCCTTGAATTAGTGCTGAAAGAGATGCGTGGATGTCTGTTCATGGATTCCATATAAAGTGTAATTTTTTTCCTGTTTATGGTACTTGATCTTTTGTAGGATAAGCAAAACCACTTTGATCTTCTATTTGCATGCCATGTGCAACCCAGTTCCAGTTAAAATTTAACTTTTATACCTTATGTCCCTTTACTTGAGGTTTTTAAATAATTTGCCACTGCATATATTTGGGCCAGTGGGCTAGGTTTAACAGATAGTAGTGGCTTGAAACCTTATGATCTTGATCAACTATCAATTATGTGTTACCTGTGTTCTTTGTGTTTCAGTTTGATAGGAATGTTGGGATGCCTTGAAAAATTTATGGTTCATGATCATTCTTTTTATAGAATCTCATGTATCTTTACTCACATTGCAATTTTCATTTCTTGTCTTTAAAATTTTTCCCATTCACAGAGCCCTAGTTAAAAGCATGGGTGAGATATTGTTTATGTGCGGAGACAATAAAAGAGCTGTGATTGCCACTTTGAATGTTGTTGGCCTTGACACTGAGGGCTTTGCAAAGAACGAGGTAAGTTGCATTGGGTTTGATATGAATGCACTGTTAAATATTAGTTTGGAATGGAAACCTTGTGATTATAATAGCTATTTTTGCACAGCTGTTTTGGATATTTTAGCTGCTAACAGGGATTGTCTTCTATCCTGCAGATCATTGCAAAAGCACTTGAGGGCCTTACAATTGAATCTGCATCTGATTTGCAAAAAATTCTAAGAATTGACACATATACATCACAAACAACTGCATTGCAGAAACTCCATACAGCACTTCCTGTTTTCCAATCTCGAATGGGGGCACTACTGTTCCTTATTTCCGCCTTACTGTCCCGAGGATTGGTACGCTTAAAAAGCCATTTTTCATTTATATGCCCTTTTATATTTTCCACTTTAGAGTGTGACGTAATCAGCATTGATTTTAGCTTGGATTTTTTTTTATTTTTTTTTGGGGGGGGTGGGTGGGTGGTA
>SRLM01000018.1:397344-434896 GCA_015708895.1 Populus ilicifolia
TTTTTTTTTTTTTTTTTTGGGGGGGTTGTTGAGACTGTGGGCTTATGTTACATTGTTAGAAACAAAGATCGCTTCATCTTTCTGCATTGCTTGTGCTGTTAAGTGGTTAAGTGCCCATAGCCTTATGAAGTTTCCTTTGTGAATTGTAAATCATGGATTTTGGTGAGCAGTCTTGGTGTTCTGTTTATACAAGCTCCAGAAAATTGTTATTCTTTCAGGATTAAATGGCCTTTTGATTGTTAGAATTGTGTATATTAGTGGCACTCCACTTTGAAATTGGATGTTTACGCCTCTTATGCCTGCAGAATGTTACCTTTTTTTTAGGACTCAATTCAAGCTGACAGGGACGATCCCAATCTTCCCCTAGTCACTGCACCTTTTGGGCATGCTTCACAGGTCTGATATCCACAGATTAATCTATGACGTGTTATTTGGTCCCTCTCCACTTTGATACCTATCTGTCCTTTTACTTTCTATTGGTGAATCTTAGGGTAATGATTGGGTTTTTCTGAGATAATATAATTTATTTTGAACATTATACAGGAAATTGTGAACCTTCTGCTCTGTGGACAGGCTGTCCCTAACGTGTTTGATGGAAGGATGGACTTTGGTGGAGGCATGTTTCTAAAGGGCATATCCATGAGTGTGGAAGTTGGATTTCTCACACTATTAGAATCTCTCAATTTTTGTAAGGTTGGCCAGCATTTAAAATGCCCGAAATGGCCAATATGGGTTGTTGGGAGCGAATCTCATTATACAGTTCTATTTGCTTTTGACACCTCAGTTCAGGATGAGAATGAACTGGAAGAAAGAGAGTCACAGATTCGGAGGGCATTTGATGCACAAGATCAGAGTGGTGGCGGCGGCTTTATCAGTGTTGAAGGCTTCCATCAAGTCCTTAGGGAACTGGGTATTAGACTTCCATCTGAGAAACTCGATCACCTTTGCAGCACTGGCTTTATTGTATGGAGTGAATTCTGGCAGGTTATTTTGGATCTAGACAAAAGTCTGGGAGGCCTTAAGGATTCAAGTGGGTTGATGGGTAAGAAGGTGTTTGATCTTTGCCATTTTAATGGGATTGCAAAATCTGATATAAATGGAAGCCACGCAACCTCTGGGAGTGAAACACTGGTTCAGAGACCTAGACTCACAAAACTGAGGGTTTCAGTTCCACCAAGGTGGACTCCCGAGGAATTCATGGCACATGTGGTGGTGATGTCTGGCCCTGGTGGGAAGGAATCAGGTGGTAAAGACACAGAGGTGACCAAACCTGAGCCTTCTCAGCATGCACCATTAGTGGACTGTATTAGAACTCGCTGGTCTCGAGCAGTTTGCAATTGGGTGGGGGATCCGCCTAGTATAGTGTGAATGTTTATCCTTACTGGGATCCTTCAGTGTGCTCTGATCGTTGGAAACACAGGTGGCGTATAATCCAAAATCAATCACGAACAAATCAGTGCATTGTACCTTAAGCAAAATGGTTGTTTCATGGTTTGTCTTTCTCTCAGGTATGTGCAACACCATTTCTGCTGTGGATTGTTGTAGCTTTGTTCATTAAATTCGATTTTGATAATGATAGATGATCAGAGAGAAAGGTTCCCGGCCATGCTTGTTGGCAACCCATTGTGTAAAATTCATTTGTATTGCTCTGTCTTGATCAGGGAAGCCTGTGGCCAGGGAATGGAGGAATGCCTAAATAATGATTCTTGTCCTCTGGTTGAATATGTTGTAACAGTTAAACTCTGCTCTGGAGGAAAGCGAACGGGCACCGGAAAACAGTTCTTATTGAAGAGTTTGTAGGCGATTGATAGACATTGTTTTGTCTTATGTTTATTTTTTATAAGCAATATTTAACCATGAATTGCAACAAAGAGATTGCTAGTTTCACATTACCTCCATGGAACCAGGCGTGGCAGAGATGGGGTGGCCATCGTCACCTCTTCTTATCTACTATGATACTATGATGAAGATTGTTTATGTGGCTGTGGCGGCATTTTAATTAAAACATAGTTAACAGCTGTTTGGTAAAGAAAAAAATTGATTTATTGTGTATGGGTTCCACATAATTTTTATGGTTAAAACACAGTAAATAAAAAGCAAAGAAATGTTACTTTTTATTCATTATTTATGTTAATTGTAAATAGTGCAATAGCATGATGAATGTAATTTATTGCATTCTTCATACAAGTTTTTTTTAATATTTATTTAATTTTTTTAATATTTTTTTAAGTGTTAATTTTATTAATATTTTAAAAAAACTAGTTTAAAGTGAATTAAATTTATTTGTATTGTAATGTAAAAAATATTTTTTTCTTAAAAAACTAATATAGAGTAAATTAAATTTACTTGCATTGTAATATTAATTTGATATTTGATAATATTTTATTTAATTTTATTATATGTTTAAAAAATTATAACAACTGTAATTCTTATCAAATAAATTTTACATGTAATGTAATTATAAATAGTTTAATAAAATAAAAAAAATATTTTATATAAATTATTATTTATTTTATGATATAATAGGAGTAATTAATTATATAATAATTAAATTTAAAATCATCAATATTAATATATATTTTTAAAAATTATTTTATAACTTTAATTTCAAAAAATTTTTTAATCAAATATATTAAACTATTTTTTCTTCAACTTTAAATTCAACCATAGTTTTAATTAAACATCTATTTTTTCAAACTAATCTCAACTAAAAATATTTTTTATAAAATAATTTTTTTCAAACCATAACCACAACATCAATTGTAATACCAAATATATTCATATACATTATATATTTAATATATTCATATACATTATATATTTGTCTATGCATATGACTATTTATATATAAAAAATAATAATGAGATAAATGCATCAATCCTCCTTGTTGATTTTTCCCTCTCTTTTCATGGATTGGAAAATCACATTTTACTTCTTCATCTTGTCCTGTTTTGGAAATAATAGTGAAAAAAACAAAAAGAACTTATTATTTATAAGTTTGTTTGCATTCAATTTAATCATTAAGTGCCCTCCTAACTCAAAATAACAAAAATATCATAATTTGATCATTTATTATTATTTTAAAAACTAGTGGATTATGATCATTTATTATTATTTTAAAAACTAGTCATTGCCAGGAGGTTTGAATATTTATAAAAAATACACTAAATTAATGGTTATGACTAATAGAACAACAATTCATCAGTATCTCAACCTAACAAAATAAAATATCAAATTCAAGAAAATATTTCTCTAGAGTTATTCACCATTTTAACCATAAAAAGAATAAATATTTTCAACAACAATTCTGTAAAGTCATAGCATCAATAACATTTTTTCATCATCTTTAAACATAATTTTTTATAATAAATCTTGCAAACAAATTGCTAAAAATAATTACTAGAACTAACAAACTGAAAAAAAAAAAACCAAAAACTTACATCACATATATGTGAATTAATGTCATTATATTCATCAAATGCTAATAATTTTTAAATTTACTACAACTTGAATATACTAAAGTTTAAGAATAGAAAGTGCATAAAATGTAAAAAAAAAAGCAGTTGTTAAGATATCATAAACAAATGCAGATAAAAATAAGCTATTTCACAAATGCAATAACAAGTTATGAGAATATATTTATTGATTGGTGAAAACCTTACTATATAGGTAAGCAACCTCACTATATGCTTTCTTGAAAGTTTCAACATTATATTATACATGACACAAATTTTTTACGTCGAGTATCTTGTGATACACACAAAAGATGACATACTTGCAAAATATGTTTGTCATCTTCCATTAAACATATGCAACTCAATTTTTTTCAAATCAATACAAATTTTTGTTTGGGCATCAAAAACTTAATATTCATTTAAACTGATTATCATCATTCTTATATATTTAGACTTCTGAATGGACTTATCTGGTAGATCCTTAACATAAGGTGTGGTATGTGTTTCTGAACTTGCAATATAGGTATATCTATTATGAAATCTAGATATAAGTTTCAATCTAATCTTTTATGGTAACAAAATATCTATATTTTCCAACCCAATTATTCAATAACTGAACCAATTTAAACTTCACTTTTTCAACCTCACTCTCATTAGCAAACAAATGTCTAGCCCATGTTTCAACCTTGATGTTATTCAACCAACGTAAAGCTGCTTTGTCCATGTCTATAATATCCTTTAAATACGACTTGTATAAGCTTTTAATGCTCCATAAAATTCAATTTTCATCTTCAAATCATAAAACCTTTTATTATTTAGATTATCATAGACATGCCTTATATAATGTCTATAAGTAGTATCCCATAATATTTCGGCCATTATCTATAGCAGACTTTAATGCGTGCCAAAATAACTAACTCGAGTATGTTATACAAAGTATACAATAACGGTGGATGACTAAGATTTACCTAAAAAGATTAATAAATGGATTTATTCCATCTAGAAAAGGTTTTATGACATTCCTTTTTTGCTAATAGAATGGCACAGTGAGAAAAAAAATATAGAAAAAGCTTAATGACAGAAATACAAAAATTTAAAGTAGATAATAAAGAAGAAGGTTTAAGCTTAAACTAACTGATTCAGAGGGTATAAAGGAATTTCTTTTTAACATAAGAGTTTATCCCCCTTTAAACATTAAAAAAACCTTTCTTTTTATGGGAAAAAAGATATTGGTCTCTGCAATGTCAGATGTGATACCTATGTTAAATTCATAGTTTTTTCTTCTTATTTTTACTTACATTTCCACTTTTCTCATTATAACAGTTATTAATGCTCCTAGAATAATCATTATCTTCAATATCTCTGTCATCATCATCATCTCTACTTAGTTTCCATTCATTATTAAAATCCAAAAAACCATTTCATGTTTTACCAAAACAAACATCATATTGTAAGTTGTCAATCTAGTCATCTTCAGTTTCATTAAAAAAACTCATCATTCCTCGTAAAAAAAATATAATCATCATCTTCTGATTATTCATCATCACTACTTTTACTTTCATTAAAAATCTTAACTTGAACACTATCATTATTCATGTTAGCACTAATAACACCCATAACCCAACTATGATTAACACCATCATCTATAACAGAACTGATATCAATTCTAACACTCGTAACACCAATAACATTAGCACTAACACCCATAACACCACTAACATCACCACTACAATCAACATCCAAATCATCACCCACAACAACTTTAACAACTCCTTTTACATTCCATAAACATCAACATTAACATCTATATCATCATTAACAACATTATCCACAACATAAATAACATTAATATCAACATCAACATCACAACTAATAACATTTATATCATCACACAATTCAGCATGTACATCATAATCATCTTTATTTAAATTCAAAACTTATTCCTTAACAACTAATATCACTTTATTGTTGTTTTCAACATCATCATCATATCCTTTAAAATATTTAGTTTCAGGTAGCCTATCATTATTAGGATTATCTGAATAACACCTTGACATTCTTAGGGTTAGAAGAGAAGCATCAATATTAGCATTAATATACATGTGGATTTCTTCTTCCTTTTCTTATTTATACATACTCAGTATATTATACATCGAGGCATCATAACGACATATTCTCTCTATCATCTCTTATTTGAAACTCTAATAAGTCTACATCATAAACTTGCTTGTATATGAACAACATGTTTATATAAGACATATATTTAAAAAATACTTTTTTATGACATATAAAGAACTACCATGATAAGAAATTACATCTTGCATTTTATATCTTGTTATGGTGAATAATACAATATTACATCAAGTTTAAAAAATCATTAAATAAATTAGAAGAAAGTGAAGCTTATGATTGATATTTTATAATTTTTCAGCTGGTTTGAGTTTTATACTGAAAATCCATTTAGTTTCATTCCAATTCTTGGATTGTTCACTTAATTTGGCCTAAAAACAATCAACAACAAAAAATAATTACACATTTCATATACAAACCCAAAAACTATTCTTTTATTAGTCAAACACTCAAAATACTTTAAGCAAATGATTCCAATAATCTATAGAATATGTATCCTTCTCCACTGTGTTAAAAGGTATGCATCTATCTAAATAAACAAAAACAATAATCTTAACACGTATACTTGTCATCTAATACTTAAACATGGTAATCCTATATATGTACTATATATGTATATGAGATGAAATTAGCTTAAATAATAAGTAACACTAAACCTTTTTATAAATAGACAGATAGAAAGAAAAGATACAACACACACATACATATATATATATATATATTAGGTTCAACAATGGTTAATTTTTTTTTAAATATGAATTAAATATTAATTAAACATATTTTATGCAAATAATATTAAAATTATATAATAGTAATCCTAATCCTCAATTTGGGTTTATTTTAGAAATACTAGTTGTTTTCCTACTACCAAAAATATATTTAGATTGTGATTATTGTTGTTTACAATTAAAAAATAAATTATTTAGTATATTTATAGTTTCGAGATTAAAGTTTTAGCATTGATGTTTTTTTTTTCTAGTTTCATTAAGTAAAAACAACCATTAAACATTTGAATTAAAATGTTTAACGAAAAAAAAAACGCACTTTACAATGTCATGATAAAAAAATAATAATAATGGGAACATGCTTGTTTATTATTGTTAAATTCTATATGCAACACTTGCGAGAAACCAATAATGATGCACAAGAAGAGAAATTAACACCTTACGCAAAAGGAAAACCAATAGCTTAGAGAGAGAGAGAGAGAGATCAATTTGTCATTTCTACTCATTTTATACATAATATATATGAAGGTATTATGATCAAATCGTTAGATTTGAAAATTCTTATTGACCCAGGATGCAGTGTTAATTTTTCAATCTATAACCAGTAATTACAATATGTACTAAACTATAAAATATTAAATATTAAATGTAATTTTTCCAAACTAGAATAATCCAGGAAAATGAAGAATTAAGAAAAAACAAAGTTAAACCAAACCAAGACTCGACTCGACATCAAAAGGCAGGCAGGAGGCAGGCAGGCAAGCAAGCAGCGTGAAGTCTGAAGTCAGGGAAGGGAAGTGGATTCATCAGCGCCATGTTTGTCAACAACCTAAACCGTTGCAGTCACAGACACAACTCTCCGTCATCATCATCATCAATCTTTTATTATCTGCACCGAAGCTTCTCACTCTGGTCCATGAAAAAAGACCCGGATCTGGAGTCTGCTCTCTCGCGAAACCGTAGATGGATAGTAAATAATCAAATAAAAAACATTATCCTTAGATACCCCAACCAGGATGCACCGGTCAAGTTTCTTCAGAAAAAGTTCAAGACTTTAGACCTTCAAGGTAAAGCTCTTAACTGGCTTAAAAAATACCCTTGTTGTTTCGATGTTTATCTACACAACGATGAGTATCATTGTAAATTATCAAAGAGAATGTTGTTCTTAGTGGAGGAGGAAGAGTCTGTTAAAGAAATGCAAGAACCTGTCTTTGTTGAGAGATTAAGTAAGTTGTTGATGTTGAGTGTGAATCATAGGCTTAATGTTGTTAAACTTAACGAGTTAAAGAGAAATCTCGGATTCCCTGATGATTATTTGATTAGGATTTTGCCTAAATACCCTGATACGTTTAGGTTTGTTAATCATAGTGGGAGAAGGGGTTCAATGGAGATTGAACTTTTATCATGGAACCCAGATTTGGCAATTTCCGCTGTTGAAGTCTCGGCTAGAAAACAGGGTTCTTCTAAGCCTTGTTTTAGTTGTTCTTTGCCATCAACTTGGGTTAAATCATGGGAAAGGATTAATGAATTCAATGCTACTCCTTATATTTCTCCTTATGTGGATTCAAGAGGTTTATTGGAAGGTTCAAAGGAGATGGAGAAAAGAATAGTGGGTTTAGTGCACGAGTTGCTGTCATTGACATTATGGAAGAAGATGTCAATTGTGAAACTGGGTCATTTTAAACGAGAGTTTAATTTACCTGAGAAACTAAATATTCTGCTTCTTAAGCATCCAGGCATATTTTATGTGTCGAATAAGTATCAGATTTATACTGTTCTTCTTAGAGAAGGGTATAATGGCTCAGAATTGATTGACAAGGATCCGCTTGTTGTTGTGAAGGATAAATTTGGAGAGTTGATGCAGGAAGGGCTCCATGAATATAACCGGAGGCGCTATGAAGTGAATCTAGAAAAGCAGAGGAAGAAAGGCATTGTTTCTGTAAGAAAAGAGAAAAGGAAGGAAGGAAGCACAGAAATGACTGAACAAGATAGTGGTGATAAGCTGGGTGGTTTGTTCGACCCTGAAGAAAGGAAACGGTTTTATAAAGTTCTTTTTGATGATGATGCCCCATGAGATTGTAAGTTATTTATGTTTTTATTCTTCTTTTCACTTTACTTCTGTAGGAGATTGCTCCAAGTTGTATTGTTTTACTTTCGTCCTTTCTGATGCATATTCTTAGTTTTTAGCTAGAAATTATAACCACACACTTGTTGAGTGCTTTACATTTGCGGAGTACAAGAAATGAGTTTAGGATGTTTGCATTATGCACTTCGGAACTGAAGTTGGGAGTAGATTTTGATTTATCTCTATGTGATTATTTGGTAGTGTAATGGACCAAGTCCTCTTTGAGATTTATACGTGAATTGGCCTCACAGTGGTTTGCGCCTAGAGATTGGTACCCAGGTTTGAAGTTTTTGACTTTGTGAAGCATTGTCCATGCACTCTTCGGAGAATGTAATGGTTGCAAAATCTTCTTTATGAACCTTGATATTGGCTGCGAGGAAACGAAGTTCCATCTCAATCATTGCTTTTGTTTGTTTCTTAGTTCTTGATGTGGCTAATGGTTCTACTGGCTGGTGGTGTTATTAACTTTTTAGTTCTATTGAGAGTATCATATCAAGATTGTCATCCTACAATCTTCGGCACCTGTTAAATACCCTGAAAAGGGTCCTTCTGAAATCCACAAACAGCTAACTGACTTTGAATTTCTAGATGGCTGTCAGTGGATTGGGCCTCTCGCTGACAAATAAGAGTCTATATAGGGAGATATGCCACTGGGACAAAAAGCTTCGATTGGATGGCCAAAAAGCTTGTACTGCATGAATTTTAAACGTAACTTATCATGTGCTCAAAGACATTTAAAATATCTCAGCTCATATGAATACCATGTCCTGCAGAGCAAACAAGTCAGTGGCCTTGGCTGCTCCAACAAGACTGGTAAAATCCCTTTTGGAGGCTGCTGGAGGACGAAAGCATAACAGTCCCTTGTGCTTGTAGGTTGATGCATGGGATTATTGAGCAGGATCTAAAGCAATTGAAAGAGTGTGCAAATCCCTCGTAGGGAGTGAGACAGGAGGAAGCTGTGCATGAATGCAAGGCCCAACGACACCAAAAGCAACTCAAGCCAGAATTTTGGATGATTGGTTGCATCCCTGACCAAAAAGTCCTAGTTAGAGTGGCTTTGGAGTCGGATCTTCTCCCTTGTTTCCAGTGTAGGATTGGGACATGGAAGAGTAGCAGCAGAGCATGTTTTTATCAATCTGTGCATTCGAGGCAAACATGCGCACTAGTTTCATCCCTAGGTGTGGACTTGCCTTCGGCATGCGGACAAAAACACTAAAAGCCTTGTTACGGATCTAGTCTCTCCCTGCCTTCACATTATCATCAGAATCACCCACCAGCATCAACATCTTGTGCCAACAAGGACTGCACCTGGGTTGTAGTTTCTAGTATAGTATGACTTGGTTCAATGCCAACAAGGGAGACTTTGTATTGTCAAATCAGTGCATTAAGCAGAGTGCCTAGTATAGTATGACATGGTTCAATACTTGCTACTATTTATTTTCTCTTGTTTCATTTTGTCTATCGCCCTTGGCGTACCAAGGCACATTTCAGAAATGGAGGTGGAGCAAATATTCCAAATGGGCTGTACTCTCTACTCTGGGTTATATATATATATTCTCTGGTTAACACAGCACAAACAAAAAAGAAGAGCAAGAACAGAATAGATAGAAAACTGAGAGAGAGCTACTGCATTTGTGGAAATTCATTAAAAAAAACCAAGTTATTTTATGAACTATTTAAATAAATAAATAAAAATCCTGATAATTCCCAAAATAAATTAATAAATAAAAAATCAAAGGAATTACTGTGAACTGTAGAGGGTCAAATCAGGCTCGCTAATGTAGAAGGTTTATAGTGTGGACCCATCAGAAATTCATTAATCACAAAAAAACCAAGTTGTTTTATGAACTATTTAAATAAATAAATAAAAATCCTGATAATTCCCAAAATAAATAAATAAATAAAATCATAGGAATTACTGTGAGCTGAAGTGGGTCAAATCAGGCTCGTTAATGTAGAAGGTTTATAGTCCAACCAGGATAGGCCCGTTAGTCCTCTCAGGCTCAGGTTATAGATCTCTCTAGAAAAGTAAATCCCAGAGGACCAGCAGTCGCTTTGCCTGCGTCAATCACCCGGTTTTCGTGTCTCCGGCTCCCAACCAAGGTGAGATTCCGTTCATTTACTTCTCTCTGTCTGCTATTTCAATCTCCCATCGTCGATCCTTTATTTTCACAACTCTTGCTAACCTCACTCTTAATTTCACACACACACACAATTATTTGTAATTCGCAAATCGCCTTCTCCAATATTTTAGGTCTTCTTCCTTTGTTCTTTGGATGTCGTTAGTGATTAAATTAACTGGATTCAAATAATTGCAGAGAAGTCGCCAATTTGTCTCACCGTGCCTTTTTAGTTCTAATATATGTGAGTATTTCGTCCTTCTTAATTTACTGCCACTCAAATGTGCTTATAGCAAGCTTTACTGATTTATTTATTAAATCTTATTTTTGGTCTGCCATGGTGTGTGATTGTATATTGGTGAAATAATCCATGGAAATGAAAGGTAGGTTTTTGGATTTTACGATGGGGGAAAAAGTTATTGTGTTGTGGACTAGTACACGCAGATCAATAGTGAATTATACCAATTTAAAGGGTATATTTGTGATAAACTGGGGCTTTAGTCAATATTTTTTATTTTGTATGTGGGGAGGCGAGGTTGAAAAAGGAAGGTTCGTATCCCTGCTGTTTAAAGTTAATGAAATAAATATAGTTGCATGTCTGCCCTGCTTTTCTATTTTGTAAATATAATAGAAAGCGCACATAAGAATGTCTCACCTTTTCTGGTTTAGGTACTTTGTCTTAGGGGCATGAACCATGATCATAGCGCTGTCTTCCTTACCTGTGGAATGTCTGACAATATCATGTAGCGCCATTTGGAACAATTATGCTTAGAACCATTAAAAACTACTGGTTTAGATATTTTGTATCGCAGATATCAACTGTTGGATTAGTTTGAAGCAGGAACTTTCTTTTCGTGTTTGTTAAACTGCGTTGCACTTATATTTGGAGAGATGTTTTATATGCATTTGCTCTGTTTCAATTAAATTTAGGGCGGACGAGGAACCTGTAGATCCAAAGAAGTATCTTGAGGAAGCTTGCAAGCCTAAGTGTGTGAGGCCATTGCTTGAATATCAGGTAGGGTGTTTTCAGATTTCGACTTGTTTATAGAATGCGTGAGTGTAAATCTTGGATTGCGTACATGTAGTTCTTTTGTTTGTCATTAAGGTTTTTCCTGTATCTTGATATTGAATTAATGGGATGTTTGTTCAATAAAAAAGAAAAGAAAAGAAAGAAAAAAATGGGTTCCATGGAAGTTACAGACTTGTATTATTGTAAGATCCTTTTTCCTGTCTTCCCTGGGCTCAATAAGGAAATAGTTGTCAAATGTGTATTTTCTTAAACGTGCGCAAACATACTCCAATATTTTAGAAAGCAATTAAAAATGCAAAGATCTTGATCATGGATTGTCTAAATAATGTCTGCCATCAGATTTCTAAATTGAGGACAGGTATTTGCATTGCACATTGAATATGTCAGCTTTAAAACCATCCAGGTTCTGTGAGGCTGAGTACCAAATGCTTTTTTTTTCTTAAAAGCTTTAGAGGGTTTATTAATGTATTAATTTATTAAAGTAAATGAAACAAAGAGCCAAATGTTGAGAATTCTTCTGAAGCTTAGCTGAGTTTACCAGTAATCACCAAAGCACTAAAGCTACTTTGGGTTTGTTGCAGCGAACTTCTTCCTTGTATTCATTTGTTTATTTTCTGTCTGCTATCTGGAGAAAATGAATTCATAGTCTAATAAATCCTTGGCTTCAGAAGTGAAAGGCAAATGAACACACCAGTTTCACTTGTTAAGATCTTTTATTCAACTTGTTAACATTCTTTCGCTGCCATACCCTAAACCTTTAAATCTACTTGTTCACTCCTTGCACCATTGACTGTTGCCCCTCTTGAGACTAAAAAGCACTGATTTTACTTCATCTTCAATCTTTTGCTGCTTGATAAGAGAGGTTTATTCTTGATAATTTGTTGGTGAAGTGTGATCATGCTCTCTGTTGGTGCCAGAATTTCTGGCTCAACAAATTTTGAAATCATTTCTTTTATTGGTTTCTCCTGAATGGATATTTCTTCAGCTCGAGGATATGATTTTGTGGCTGAGAGCTTATAACTTCGTGGTACTTGTTACAGGCATGTGTGAAGAGAATTCAAGGCGATGAGAGTGGCCACAAACATTGTACAGGACAGTACTTTGATTACTGGTCCTGTGTTGATAAATGTGTAAGTTCTCTTTCACCTTTTCAGAGTTCATCTAGATTTTGGTTTGGGTCATCAACTGAATTTGGCATTTTCAAATGCAGGTTGCACCAAAGCTGTTTTCGAAACTGAAGTAGTAGGGACGTGTCAGGGCACCACCGTTTCCTACCAAATCTTTCTAAATGTCAGATCTTGTGCTTATTTCACTCATTTGGGGCAACCTCCTTTCATTTTGATCAGCAAACATTTTTTGAATTAGAATAATGGAACATGTCTTGGATTTATTTGCATTGCAACTTGCAAGAAGTTGAAGGTGATATCATGTGAGGTCATGTTGAAAATTTTAAAGATGGAGACTATATATTGCGTAAAGCATAACCTTTCTATTTTACGATAGACGATGCTTTCCATGATGCTTGTTTGTATACTGCTGTGTTGATTGATATTTGCATATCCAGTTCACTTCCTAGTTTTTGTTCATAGATTAAAAGAACCATATGACAAATCTGCCATGTGTTTCTGTCATCTGAGATGGTAATGTAGTTCAGGTATCGCTCCATAGCAGATCCTGTCCAAATTGGTTATCTGATTGGACGGAATTCTTTACTTTTCCTTCATGGCAATCATCAGCATTCCACAGTCGTGCTAGATCCCTGTTCATGTGAGGTGGTTTTTGCCTACAGTTAGCTTTGACGATTGATGGTCTAAGAATCGCTGTGACTGGGAAACAGGTTTTTTTTTTTAATAGAAAATGCTAATGAAATTGGAGGGTTTTTTTTTTTAATAGAAAATGCTAATGAAATTGGAATCGGAAATGAATTTGATCGAAATAGAAAACGCAAAGAACCCAACAGCCACTATCACTGAAATCATAGATTTCAGTTTGTTCGAAAATCGGCGACCTCTTAAGCTGCTACACCGTGAGTCGTTCACCACCTAAACACGTAGCAAATAGTCCCAAGCCCGTCCTAACGCTTGATTCATGGCCCAACAAGAATGGGCCCGGTCCAGGCCAGAAATCTCCCGCAGTAACTAGCAAACTGAGATCAGGAGAGGGATTATTTTCAAAATCGACAACGAACAATCACGCCGCCAATCTCTGTTATCTCTCTCCCTGCCCCCTAACAGTAACCAAGAGGTACGCTTCTTTAGCTCTCATTCATTCATTCAAATCTCTTTTGTGTTTCATTCAATTTCTTTCACCGATTCTGATTTACAATATATAAATAAGTCAGCATTTCTAAAATTCTAAGGTCTGTCTATTAATCTCCGTATCTACAAAAAATAAGTACATCATTTGCTGTCTTTTACACAGGGAACACCGCGAATTGTCATATCTTAGTTCTAATATATGTAAGTATTTGGTTCCACTTACCGTGCCTTCAAGTTACAGCTAAGTGTGTTATAATTTTGATGTGCTTTTACCTCACCTGTTGTGTTTTTGCACATTTCTGAAATTGAACCACCGTGGAGACAGCCGTTCAGTGCCGGTGTCTTGATCTCAGGTTTAAGATTGTTTATATGGATAAATGCTGTAGGGAGACAAATTGCTGTCATCCTTTGTATGGTGCCCGATGTTGTTTAACTGCCATAAACTGGGGTTTTTTGGACCTATAAAAATTATTTTTTTTCCTTTTCTTATTAACAAACTATTAAAGCCTGGTTCATACATTTTAAGTATTTTCACACTGGTTTAAATGTATAGTTTTGAAGATATAATTTCATTTGTTTTTAACCTAGAATTTCATCTGTAATTGGATGTTGCATGGGCCAAAATTATGTTCTCATACACAATGACACGGATGCTAAATTCATGAACATGCCTTTACCTATGCTGCTAGAATTAATAATGAGCTTTATCTACTCGCGTAGCTCTTTCTGTTGTATTTCAGAGTTTTCTCATGTCTTACCCATTGCATGTGCTTATTTATCTATATTTAGGGCGGACGAAGAACTAGTTGATCAAAAGAAGTATCTTGAGGACTCTTGCAAGCCTAAGTGCGTGAAGCCTCTACTTGAATATGAGGTGAAGCACTTTCACATTTTAACTTGTTATTTGCTTTTACCCGCCTTCTCTCTCTCTCTCTCTCTCTCTGATTCCTTTGTCTTCATATCTAATGTATATGATACTTGCCCCTATGTCTTCTGGCCACTGGCATAATATCCAATACTCTCCAAGGCTTTTAGATGTTATATTTCCTGAAACTTCCCTAATGCAACTGTTTTATGCATTACACAATAACTGAAAACAATGTCAGGAACTAATAGAAATGACGCTATTGATTGTTTTATATGTCAGTTCAGTAATTCTGGGTCATGATTTGTAGCTAGATACATGCAAACATATAAGAACTTTGGGCCATGAAACTAACTGGTTTAACTATATGCTCAAGCTTTTGCTGCTTGACAAGAGATATGGTCATGTGGATACGCTGTACAGTGAACCCTGTGGGTGCTAGCTTGTTTCTGGCAGTATAGAATCAAGATTCAATCGTCACTACTGTATTGACATGCTATTGGTTGGATGTTTTTCAGTTTGAGTATATGTTTTGCCACCTCAAGTATGACTATGTTCCACTTATTACAGGCATGTGTTAAGAGAGTTGAAGGAGATGACAGCAGCCAAAAACATTGTACAGGGCAGTACTTTGACTACTGGTTCTGTATTGATAAATGCGTAAGTTTTTCTTTTCATTTCTTAATGCTTTCATGGATTATTATTGTTCTGGTTCATGTGCAGAATTCAACATTTTGGAATATGCAGGTTGCACCAAAGCTACTCTCTAAACTGAAGTGATATGGAATGCTGTCAGGACACCACTTTCATTTCCTATCTGTATGTTTTGCTTTGCTATCCTAGCTGACATTTCTCAAATGTCATTTGGCTGATTCGTGCCAACCCGTCCTCATTTTGATGAGGAAAATCTTTTGAATTGGAATAACAGAGTATGTTTTTAGATGGACTAGGAAGACTGCATAAAAATGTTAATAAAAGGAGCGATTCTTCCCTTCAGTAACTACGGGCAATCATGTTTGGAACAATAATGTTTTATTCTTGTTAGCTAGGATGGGTTTCAAAGCAGCAATTCTTGCTTCATTTTTGTTTGCCCTCGTATTATTTTCATTTGAAAGTACCTTCCAACAGATTCCAAAAGCCAGTTATTATTATTTTTTTTTTGGGATAAATGAATATTTCATTAGAGAAAAAAAGGAACCAAGTAGGATATACTGTTTAATGGATTAATTTGTCTTCTTGCCTGAGCTCCTACGGCAATTAGTTCATTGTCCTCTAGTGAAAGTTTCAACTATTGGACTGTCTGAAATCAAATTAGTCCTGAAATTGAATTTAATTAATAATGTATTATAAATGAGGATTACCAGTGAGAAAAAAAGATTTTGACTAGGTGGAATAATTCCAGATTTGAGCAAGTCATTGACTAATTTTTCAATTTAAGACTTTTGGAAATAAGTGCAGTGACAAGGACCGACACAAACTGGTTTAGTATTTGCTTGAAGTGTAATATGTTATTCATGGTCATGCTTAGAAGGTAGGCCTAGTTGTTCGATAAGAACATGCTGAAATTGATCCAACAATGTAAGAAAGAATAGGTTTTATCATGATGTGGCTCGATAGGTCCAGCCATGAGGACTTTAGCCATTAAACTTGGGAAAGTCCTTACGAATCGCTCTAGCTTGAATGCCACTATGCTCCTCCAATGCTGGATTTCCGTGTGAAGTGAAGGCCGAGTTTGATTCTTCTGTAGACTTCCATTGTGCATGGGCCAACAACTCCATATTAGCCAAAACAAGTTGTAGTTGTTATGCTAAACAATCTACTGCTTGCTGCAATTGTTATTGATCTTGGTTTTGAGTGTCCCGGGCGGCACGTAACGATGCCACTGATTCAGCCAATTGGGAAAAGTGTGTATTATGGCCCTGTGCATAAGTTGTATGGATCCTGGCTTTGGCTCTGGTGCCACTTGTAAGGTGCTTAATTAGGTGAAATAGATAATCAGCCATTTCAAAGGGAAATTCTTGGGAAATACTTACATTTTGCATTATAACAAGCTACCTGTTGATTATGCTAGGAGAGGCCAGAATGTGGCCGTTAAGGTATTCCTAATTAGAATTACACGGATTCTTTTTGTTACCTTAGACAACCTGCAATTCATGAACTTTTGTGCTTCACACGCTAGAGTTTATCTTACAGAGAAGCAGCAGAGAAGGTATGGCAGGTATTTTGAAAATGATCATGAACTTGTCAGCCCCATTTCAAGAATATAACTTACAGTATTTAATTCTAGTTCCATCATAATTCATGCCATCCGAACTCTATAAGTACAGGATGATCTGTATAATCAGGATTGACACTTGGGTATTATACTGAGAACCTTGTCCAGGTACAGTAGGCTTAGACGGGTGCCATTCCGCTCACAACTCGAGCACACATTCCAGCTAGTCAAATGTCTTCTTTGCTTGCTGTTTTGTTGGGTAGGGGAGATTAATTTTTTAGGCCAAGATATAAACATCTCAGAACGTGTAAATTTAGAGCTATGGATTTCACCGTCGTCCCCATTTCCCATTTGTGGTCCTTGTTGTGTGCTACTTACTGTAAACCATTCCTCCCCGTCGAAGAACATCTGCACTATCTTTCAGATTGATGAATAGTTTGCTCGGCCAGTACCCAACTTCACCACCTTCTCCATACCAAAGCAACCAGTTCTCGGTTGATCTATCACCCTGCAGCGAAATGGAATCCGAGTAAGAAAGTCGTATTATAATTAGTTATATCCGAATTCCTATCAATATTAACAAAAAATGCAGGTTTTCCTTCTTCTAATCTGTTGCTTATTTATTTTTGGCAATTCCAGTACTGACCGAGGCTAATTGATTGTGTCTGACACGAAATTTGTAGTAGAGCATTTATAAAATATCTTATAAATGTCACATTTTACAATTCGAACACCAATGGAAATGGATGAGGATCTCAAAGGAAAATAATGCCATTTTAACATTCAAAATGTCGACTAAAACTGCTGATGTTATTTTCCTGTTCTAAATATTGAAAAGGTGTAATATGATACCCCGTGCTAGATTTGTTACCTGAGTTGCTGCAAGTTTGACATGGTATTATGGTCCACGAACAGCAGAAACTGGCCCAAGGACCTTATCATGTGGTACGATGGATTTGTATGGACAAAACCAGAACAATGTGTTGTAGTTAGCATGCATTTGTCCATTGATTCCTTGCTGCCGCGAGAACAAGTAAAGAGTTAAGTTAAATAGCTTTTTTTACATACTATGTGTTAAGTATTGTGACAATTACTGTGGTTGTAATTTAAAAAAATATTTTATAAAAAAATATTTTTAGTTAAGATTAGTTTGAAAAAAATATATGTTTGATTAAAATTGTAGTAAAAATTAAAATTGAACAAAAAATACTTTAATATGTTTGATTAAATAATATTTTTTAAATTGATGTTATAAAATAATTAAAAAATATATATTAATATTAATAATTTTTAATTGAAATATCATCAATTTAACTACTGCTATTATATCATAAAATAAATAATATTTTATATAAAATATTTTTTATTGTTGCATTAAATTATGTTCAATTTTATCACATATTAAATCTATTCAACAAGGACTATAGTTTTCATAGTTTTCTGAGTGTGCAATAACATCAAGTAAAATATCATTAAGAATAAAATTGTTATTGTGATCAAATTTTATAAATGTTACGCCATCATCCAATCTTCTTCAAATATAATTATGTAGTGTTATTGAATCATGTTAAATATTAGTTTTTTAAACATAACACAATATCTGAAAAAAATTTAGATCTTTTTTATTTTATTAAGTCACACTCGGTTCAATACATTTAGGTTAGGGCTGAACCCAATTCGGTCCATTAATAATGGAGTTGCTCTCTACTGTTCACATAGAATAGTGGAGACATGAAGAAGTGTAGAAAAAGAAGAAGGACAAGGACAAAAGGAAGGGGAAGGGGAAGGGCGGTGGTCCTGAGCAGTGGTTAGGGAGCTACAGTCCACTATTCTTTAATATGAACAATGAAGACATGGAAGTGCAGAAGAAGAATAAGGAGGCAAAGGGAAAGAGCTGGAACATTGTTCTTCAACGTGAACAATAGAGTCTTTACTGTTCACGTAGTAAAATAGTGAAGACATGAAAGTGTAAAAGAAGAAGGGGAAGAGCAGGTTAACTTTCTTCCTCTGTTTTCTGCAAAGGACACCATTATTTATTATACTGTAACATAGTTTGCAACAAAAACAGCCCAAGCTGCTTTGATTAACCTTGCATTGCAAGCATAATAAAAAGCGAGGTTCATGAACAGGTAATTCTTTTTTATCTTTACCAAACATGTAGGAGCTACGTTTTGCTTGAAATATTGTTCTAGGTACCATCGCAGCCGCGTAAACAAATAGATTCTATAAATGAGTGTAAAACCATGAGAGAAAACAAGCCGCATACATTAACAAAACTTGAAGTGGAGCCACACCACTTTTCACAAACACAATTCATTTAGATTTTATCAAAATGATTTTTTTTGGTCATTTTTTTACTTTAAACAGTCAATTTAGATTATTTTGTAATGACAGAGATGGATTTAAAATTGCTAGACCAAAGTGATAAAAATGGAGAAAATGTTCGGTGGTAAAAAATTCAGGCAAAAAATTTATTTTGGTCTTTATATTTTTTTTAAATAATAATATTTTGATCCCTCTAAATTTTAAACGTAATTAATTTTAAAACAAAAATTTATTTTTTTTATTTTTTAATTCTTAGTTAGAGAGATCAGAGAGACTCACTGAAAAATCTTCTAAAAAAATAGATCTAACCTCAAGAGTTTTTAGATTCCGGGTTGATTTTTTATTTATAAAATAAATTTTAAATTGTTTGAATGCCGGTTTATTGTTTTGAAGTTTTATGGGTTTGGAAAAGATCAAAACCTAAATTTTTAGGTTTGAAAAACCCCAGCCTTAATTTTCTGGCAACCCTTAAGTCGCTGGAAATTAAAAATGTAGATATAGTGTCATTTGCATCTATGCAAGAAAGTAAATCGGTTAATGAGATGCCTAGAAAAAAATAAATTAATTAAGGGTTCATAAATTGGTCCGTTAGACTTGGATTCTTTTTTTTTAAAAGAGCTAACTTTTTTTTTTAACTTTAATTAAATAATTTATTTAAAACAATCATACATTATTTTTTTAATTATGACAGGATAGTTTTTTTATATATTTTTATAAAATAAGTATTTTTTATATGAAATTATGTTAATTTTACTATTCAAGTTATGAATTTGACGAATTTATCTAAAATGACTTGAGTTTTTTTTGTTATGTTTTTAAAAGTAGTACTATTTTTTTTTAATGTTATATTTTGACAATGAATTTGTTTGAAATTGGACTTTACATTTATTTTTTTATTTTTTTTATTTTTTCTTTAAACGAGTCTTGTTTTCATGACTTGAATTACAAGTTTGATTATTTTTTCTAAGTTTACTCTGATTATTTTTTTTAGATTTTTTTAAATTAATTTTTTAATTTTTATTCTTTTAATACTTTATTAATTGAAATTAAAATTTCTAATTTTTTTAATTTGTGTTGTATGATGTTATCACACTGCTATAACTCAAATCACAAATGTATTTAGGTGCATCTAAAATGTCATTATCTTTTTTTTTTAATGTTTTGTTCTTCATATTTTAAAAAAGTGCCCTCTAGTATATATAAAACTTTAAACTTCCTAATATCTTTATAATCTTTTAACCATTAAAAAAAATACTTGACCTGCAGGTGAAACTCGAGTTAAAAATCTAATACACCCTATATGGTGTATAGTCGAGTGCGATTTTCCTTTGTCCTTGTAGAGATCCATGGGCAATGGCTCATGGGCAATGGCTCATAACCTCCACTTAATCAAATGCCCCAAGAGAAGTTAGATATATTTATTAATTATTTTTATAAAATAAATATTTTCTTCACTTAATAAAAACCTCCAAATTATGAGATGAAAATTATTCAAAACCACACCTGTATACTTACATATAAAAACTATTTCTTAAATATTTTTTTTAAATCATA
Organism: Populus ilicifolia; assembly: GCA_015708895.1. Classification (NCBI taxonomy): domain Eukaryota; kingdom Viridiplantae; phylum Streptophyta; class Magnoliopsida; order Malpighiales; family Salicaceae; genus Populus; species Populus ilicifolia. The sequence continues at coordinate 418,147 of SRLM01000018.1, forward strand.
TATATATATATATATATAAGATTTCCATTCACGGACGCCTGATGTGATCAATGTTAACATGCAGAAAAAGCATGCACGGGATTATGTTCCTACCTCCTTCGAGAATAGAAGGAACAAGCGTATTTATGAAAGGTCAAATCACAAATGTTGGGATCAAATGATGTGTTGGAGGACATACCACATGATCATCCATCAATTGAAATCACAGATGCACTACATTGGCCAGGTCCAGCCGTTGGATTGCATGTAGTAATGAATCCTGCTGCTCCACGGTATTTAATTTGAACCGTAGCAATTCCTGCAAATTAATTAAGTTGATGTGCACATTTTTTATATAATACTTTTCAAAACTATATATGCCTCAATTAATCGAGTTCAGTTAGCTACAAATATATCTTTAGTCATGCTATGAAGTGGGCACGCTTTTCCAAGTCTTAACGGCAATATATTAAACTGACCATAGGAATATAAATAACCAGCCAGCAACTTGAAAAAAAAAAAAAACGTAGTAGTAAATTATTGCAAGCATTAGGAAGCAGCTTGGATCTATTTTTTTTAATATAAAATTTTTTTTCAGATGTTAATATTTTTTTAATAAAAAAATAAACTATGTTGGAATTATTCTTGATGTAACTTGGTCAACTTAGAAATTTTAAAAATAACTCAAATAATTAATAAAAGATAATTCAATTCAAATAATGCTTTGTGAAATGATAAACAATAAAAACACTAATTATTTTAGTTTTCGTTGTAACAGTAATAAAAAATTCAATAGCATTTTCAAGTATCATGGTTTGCATTAAAGAAAAGGCAGTCAATAAGCGTGTTATATATAATAATGTTCAATCGTGTTTTTTTTTTTTACAATTTATTTTTCAAAGTATTTTTAATTTTTTTTACTTAAAAAAAATCAAATTAATAATTTTTAAGTATTTTTAAATAATTTGGATACATATATATATATATTATAATACATCTTTAATTAAAAAACAGACTATTCTAATAATAAATACAAGTTCTACGCCACCATCATTTACAGGATAAGAACCTTGAAAACGATTCGTGAATCTAGTTTTTTAGCTCAGATGTTTTTTTATATACAGAAATATACTTCAAAAAATCAAACACTTAGATTTGATTTTTGTGTGTTTGAGAGTGCTTCTCTTTTTGCTTTTCAGTGCTTTGAAAAATTATTTATCCATAAAGTGTTTTATGATGGTTTTGATGTAATTATATTAAAAATAAAAAAAAATTGAAAAAAAGTTTATATGTATTTTTAAATGAAAAGCGCAAGTCCGGTTTTTTTATATTTTTTTTCAATATTATTTTGTTTTAAATTTTTTTATTTTTATTGTATTTTTTCATATTATTTGAATTATTCAAGTTTATTAATAAACACAATTGAATCAATAACTTATTTTATTTTAAAAAAAAAAAGAAGCTTCCCTCATCTTAATATTTTTTTTCTATTGAAAAAAAAATCTAGGTGAACCAGTGAGATATTGAGAGCTCCTAATTTAATTCAAAGCTAAGATAATGGGAATTCTACATGGTCAATTAAACTATTAGCGAAGGGGAAAATCTCAAATGTACACCTCTACTATTAAGATAATCTCCATTATATATTTTATTTTTTTATATTAATTACGTCACCATAATAATTTTATATTTCAATTGTATCATTTTATTAAATATAATTAACGATATGTGGAATCGAAATTTGTGAGAACTCTTAAATAATTGGATGATAAATATGAAATTTCTCATAAATTATAGATAAGAAATGGATATAAATAAAACAAGTTAAGGATACATAAACCATTAACCGATGTTAGATTTCACTTGATTGGGGAAAACAAATTAAGATATTCAAGTCATGACAGTTCTATATATAATTAACTTGATCTTTCAGCAAAGGATGGTCGAAAGCAGGCTGTTTATGTAGATCCACGCAGTCGTAAATGTTCCCATGTAGTCTGCTACAACATTTTTTCCATGTGATCAAGCTTTTTCTTCCTCTTTCTCTTCCTCCTCCTCCTCCTCCTCTTCTTGTTACTGATACATCATCATCATCATCATCATCATCATCATCATCATCATCATCAAATTGCTTACAATCTTAAGCATCTAGTTAACAAAAGGCAGGGGGGAAAAACCGAGAAAATGTCTAAAATGCAGAAACCACTCGTAATTGAATGGTGCTATGTACCTTTGATGGAAATGACAACTACCTTCTTCAAAATAAGAGCTCAGATTGACATCTGATATTCTCTCCATGGTTTCTACGGAAGACAAGGATGATTGAAAATGAAAGATGAAAAATGACATTTAATTAATTATGAGTGGACACGAAGGATAATTGAAAATGAAAGATGAAAAATGACAATTCTAAGCACTTTGTAAGTGCCCATGAATGGGATTTACTTAATTAGGAGACCCCCACTACAAGTATACATAGCTCAAGCCTCAATGCCTAACGTACAGTAATGGCAAGCATATCATCTATAAGGGTAAAATTATAAAAATACTATTTCAATGTGTGTGTGTGTGTGTAGTTTTGGTTAATTTATGAGGGCGTTTTTATTGCGTTAATTAATAAATGAGTACAAAGTTTATATCCTCTTCGACGTCTTAGAAGTCTATAAATTTTGTGACTTTTTCTTTTTAGGACTATAGCCTCGACTTCAATCCCCATTTCACTTTAAATGATCTCTGTCCTCCAGTTAGTCCTTGATCATGTCGACCAACCCTTCATTGTCCTAATATGGTAATATAGAGATTTTTTTTTTTTGTGGTTGCTGTATTCAACATGTTAACTAGATATTTAGTCGAACCCATGCACAGAGCTAGATACTAGGTTTATGAAGGTCAATTGCTATTCATATTTTTATTTTCTTAATAGGTTTCGAGTTCGCCCCTTTCTATTTGAAACAAAAAAAAAATAACAAACAACATAAGAAAATTACTTTCACAAAAAGAAATAAAAACGACAAGGGAGTGTGTGTTGCAAATTCATAGTCCACTTGATCCAATCAACTTGGTTAGACCAAAGGTGATGGCCATAGCCATCCATCCTCCTACCAAAACCCTAAGTGATGACTTAACAGCCGGTGCTTTGCCCAGCACAGCCCCTAACCACCCGAAGATGATCAAAGCCAATGTTACTGCCGCAACCACAACTCCTATCCTCACCTTGTACTCCCTTATGAAGGAAGCAGCTAGCAATGGCACTAATGCACCAACTGAAAAGGCAAGAGCTGAAGCTGCAGCTGCCAGCAATGGGTTTGGCAAACTTTCATTCTCTCCCTCTTCTTTTTCTTCCGTGTCTTTTCTTTGTCTATCCCTTGTCATTTGAGCCAACTCAATATCTAGTTGTGAGTGGACAGACACAAACTCACCTATTGCCATGCTACAAGCCCCAGCTACCAAACCGGCAAACCCAGTCAGTATCATGGCCTTAATGTCTTGTTTCACGGCTCCCACCCCCATCATCAATGATGCGGTGGAGACCAAACCATCATTGGCTCCGAGCACTGCAGCTCGTAGCCATTGTGCTCGTTTTGAGTAGTCAAAGTCCTCGGTTTCAATCTCTAAAGCTGCTTGTTGCTCAACATCACTAGCAGGGAGAGCAAATTTGGCATCATTGAGGGATGTTTGGTTGCTAGCCATGGAAGAAAAGTAGAATGAAAATGATGAAGATTTTAGTAGAATAATCAGATAGGAAAGAGGAGAAGGTTGGAGAAGTGTGGAGGACACACGCCATGAATTAAGAGTGGTATATATAAAGGAAAATCTTTGCTATTGTGGAAGGCAAGGCAAAAGTGGTGAATGTCCACTAACAAAAGAAAATGCTTTAATCTAACAGAAGATTATTGTAGTTGCCAATTAAATATATTCTCACAACTATGGGTTATGTTAGTATGTATATATTTCAGGAAAACGTATGGCAATGCTATACCATACTTAATATATTAGTAATTCTTTAGAAAAAAGAAATTACCAGTAAGAGATATTTGCTGAAACTTTCATAAAAAAATCGAAAAAGAAAAATTGAACTTCATATATAATTGGTCGATCATATAAAGTAATTTGATGTATTATATATATAGTTTCCATATATAGTACTATACTAATGGTCGACTTTTTCCCGTATGAAGTAATTTGACGTATTACCCTCAATGGCCTTCAAAGTATATCCTTATATATCACCATAACCGGATCTCATCGATATCAAGCAAGGAAAAATGCATGTGCCCTAAGAACCACCATGTACGGAAACTATATAAGACTCAATGCCCGTGACTCGTGAAAAATTTTAAATAAAAGAAAGAAGATCTTGATTCAAGATTAATCATAAAGGGTACCCGTGAAAGAAGGATAAGAAAAAAGATTAAAGAAAATAAATAACAAATTAATTACATTCTAGAAAATTCAAATAGGTTAGAAGTAGGATGAGATGTTGAATAATTAGTTAATTTTTTTGTTTAAACAATCTAATTTATTCTTTCTAATTAAGATAACTAGTGGATAATATCTATAAAATATTTTTTTTGGTAGATTTAAAAAAAATTTAATATTTAAGTAATTATTTTTTAGAAAGAGAAAATACAATGATATTTTAGAATGATATTTTAGAGAGATAAAATCTAAAAATAAAAAGATTATGAACCTTAAACCTGGTGAATTAATGGAGTATTTATAACAATGAGTTTTTATTATTTTATGAAGAGAAGAGCTTGAAGGGTTATTTTACCTCTATAAATTAATATAATATTTTGAATTATATTTTATTTAAAATAATATGTATTGAATTAATATAAAATATTAAATGACCTGGGTAAAATATTAAAAAAATTAAGTGTTAAGTTCAAACAATTTTATTTCATTTCTAAAAAATTAATGACTTGACTCGGATTTAAAACTTTAATCTGAATGAGTTCTTTCTTTATTACTTTAAATATTTTATTGAGATATTTATATTTTAGAAAAATAATATAATTTTTATTATTATTTTAATTTATACATTTGGTGCATGATGAAGGATTTCAGATAAATTATTTTGTTAATTTTAATTTTTATTTTTTAATAATCTTTTATTTTTAAATTAATAGTTGTATAGTCTTAATTAAAGATGAGGCGACCAAAAAAGAGCATAATTCACATAAACAAAACATCTTTAATTAAAAAAAAGGTAAGGTGCTTATGAAAAACAATTGGATAGCCTTTTAACTTATTGAAACATTTTTATAAAGCGACATTTATCTTGATTAAGGCGACTGACTCATCCTGAACGCTGTTTTGTGACTTTTGTCTCATGCCTCTAAGTTCGATCTCTAAGCTAGTTTAATTATTGCTATTCCCTTTCTTTTTTTAGGTTATGACCCACCAATATTAGATGTCTGTATTATTTTAGGGGAAAGGCTACTGGCACAACTTTTTTTATATGAATATTTTGCACATGGAATACCCAAATGGTCCCTGCATCCTAAGAACTGAACAATTGTAGGTAGTCCTCTTAACAAAATTTTATTTATTATGATTATAATTAATTGAAACCAAGATATCTATTGTTGGGATATCTAGATAATTGTAAAGAAATCATAATTTATTTTTATAGCAATCAAAAATACTAATTGGTATTTAATTTGTAAGAAGCTGGTTATATTAAAAAAAAATTGTCTTAAAATATTTGATTTTAATTAAAATAATATATGCTGTTTATACATGCTAATATTTCATCTAAACTGAATACATATATTTATTAGAATTAGAAACTCATAGAATAATAATTTGAAATTTGTACTTGACAACAAAGTCTAATCCTCTTTATTATTATTATTATAAAGCAAGATTTCAAATAACTGGAGTTTTGTTTATTTCTTTTCATTATCCAATTTGTATTAACCCTCCACAACAATGATAACAATTTTTTATCACATAACATAACAAATATTCATGAATGTAACAAGATCATTTAAGAAATTTTAAAGTAGAAATGAAAAATCCCCATTACAGATTTTTGACATATGAAAATCAGATTGCAAGAACCAATTAAAGCGAACCCCTCATCACAAGCATCATCTACACACAACCCACATTGTAAAAAGCCATGCCTAATCGCCAATCCGAACAAGTTTTCTTTTGGCAAGTGAATTCTGTGTTTGTCTAGGGAGCCAAACAAAAGAGAAGAAAACGACAATATGGCATTGAAGGATTCGATGTAACGGTGATCTTGTAATTTCCTTTCGTTATAACAATTTTTTCTTGTTCTGTAAATGGACGAGGGAGGTTCAGGTAGAGAAGAGGTCAAGATGAGTAGAATGTGAATAATTCTCTGAGTAGACGTGCAAAGAGGAGAGGAGAGGAGAGAGGGTAGAAGGGGGGAAAAGAAGTTGTGCATTTGTTTAAAATATTAAAAGAGTTAACTTTTTTTTCTTCAAATTTTATCCAATTCCTGTTTGGAATCCATAACCAAAAGGAGGCTAAGAACATGATGGAAGATCATGGGGTCCAAAAATCATAAATCCTATCCAAAATTGTCACCACTTGAAAAGGAAAAAAAAGTTTGCTTCATCAATTGTCCCTAAATGCGATATTACACCAAGTAAGATGAATTCAATAGTTGTAATGAATCATACTCGTAGACAAGAGCTCTTCCTAGCACGTAACATACTAAAAAAGAACAAAGAAAAAACAATGGATTGCTGAATCGGAGAGCACTCTGTAGAGCAGAAAGATACAAGTGATAATATTAGCTAATGAAAGGAGTGTGCATTCCACACTAATGCCACCTTCTCTCATTGTTTTATTAATCAATAAAAAACTGCTCTTATTGGGAGTCTCATCGTTGTCCCTTTTCAACGTTCCACTGAAGCAGATTCCTGCTATCATTGTGCTTTCCATCTTCTTCAATGGACTTTTATCCGTAACTATTTTATTGGCTTTTGCCTATCTTCATGAAGAAGTGGCCTCTGAGCAATAAAAACGCAGCAACGAAAGGTCCCGTCAACGGATCCTTTTGTAGCGTTGCAGTCCTCGGTCAATATTGTATGATCAGCGCGTTTCTGGGAAAAAAGCATAAGAATCTCTGCCTTTTGATAAAATTAACAATATACTAAGTTTTCCCATGCCTTTCACTTTTTCATTTTTAATATATTGCATTATTATAATTATTATATTATATTATAATCACATTCCCATCTTTAATATATTATAATATGTACTAAAAATTAAATGAAACTTTAAATTGTTTGTTTTTTAATTTTTTTTAGTTTTTCTTTTAATAATTTTTTTTTATCTTGATTTTGATGGGTTAGTCTAATTTGACAAGTTAATCTAAATTTTTTTATTTTTAATTAATTTTATCATTTAGTTTAGTTTGTTAATGTTAAATTTCTTTATATTTAATTATCAGACTTTCATGACACGTATCCTGAATTTGACAAGTTAACTTGGTTTGACAGGTTAATTCTGTTAATTTTAGGCAAACCTGTCAATTATTTTATTCTATTTTGTTATCAAACTTTCATAATGCGAATCTCAAGTTTGAGGAATTAATCCAATTAATTCAGATTATTTTTTTCTTCACTAGTTTTTTTTTCTATTGATTTTTTTTCTTTTTTTCTTTTAATTAATCTATTTAATTAACATATTTTTATGAAATGAACTTATAGTCAAACCCACATCTAATACTTAAAGGTCTGGTGTTGCAGTTAGGTTCACTTAAACTTAAATCATGTAAGTTTAATATTATTATTAATATTATAAATTTTATTTTTGGATGAGGCGTTGTAGTTAGACCCAAGATTTTTTGGTATATCTTTGCAGAAAGATCTAACTTTCTTAGATTTTAGTGTTTTTTTATATTTTTTATGCAAGAAAAAAAATTAACATGTGGTATATGCCTTTTTTTTTTTCTTTTTTAAGCTTTTTACTGTGAATAGCATGGTAAAATTCACAATGAAAAAGCTTATGCCTTTAGTTTTTTTTTTTCCTATAGTTTCTTAATATTAAAGTTTTTATGTTTAATTATCAGACTTTTATGACACGGATCCCGGGTTTGATAGTTTAGTTTTTTCCTTCCTGTAGGTATTTTTCTCTCTGTTTTTTTCTTTTTAATTAATTATTTTTTTTAAAAATTAGCTCATTAATATTAATTTTTTATTTAGTTATCATATTTTTATGACACGAATTCCAAGTTTAATAGGTTAACTTAATTTGACGAGTTAATCCAATTGATTCTGATTTTTTTTCTCATTATTTTTTTTTCTGTTGGTTTTTTTAATTAATTTATTTAATTATCACACTTTTATGATATGACCTTACAGTTAGATCTACATCCAATGTTATTATGTTTGGTATTGCAACCAAAACCACTTAAACTTGAGTTATGTATATTTAATGTTATTATTAATATTATAAATATTATTCTTAAGTTAGACGTTACAGCTAAACTCAAGATTTTTAGATATAATAACTTTGTAAAAAAATATAATATTTTTAAATTTTAATTTTTTTAATATTTTTATATAAAATAAATTCACCCAGAGCATCAAGCGTATACGTAACTAGTTACTACTATAAAATGTCGTAAATCAGTACCCCGGATGGATAATGTCTGCCATTAAAAATCCTACACAACTTTTTCGGTGGGGGAAGAATTCTTAAAGAGCCATACGTGGTAGATTTCTCAGATATCTTCAATTAAGCCCGCTAAATAAATATTCCTGGTGCACAATTAATTGAAGTTAAGATTTTGAAATTTGTACTCCATATTTATTAAATTTGTATCATTCTACTTAAATTGGAGCACTCGGTAATTAACCAAAAACCAAAAAAAAAATCTTCTTTTTAATTTTGGGGTAATATGCCTAATCAGTACTGTATTTTGGACATAAAAAAACAAGAAGCCCTTCATGTGGGCATTTATGGCTACATTCGTGGCATGAAGTGTAGCATTAACAAATGATGGTGAGAAATAGCCAGAGTTATAGTTTAGTTGGGTTCTAATTTTTTTTAAAATAATTAGTTTAAATTTATGAATTATAGAGTTATTGAAGATATCAAAGAATATAAATTATATCTTAAAATTTTATTTAAATTTAAGCAATTAAATTGAGATAAAAAAACTTATATAATTATTAACTTAGAATTAATTAAGTTAAAGTCTGGATATTTATATTAATAAAAAACAAAACAAAAACAAATAAATGATAGTGAGACGAGAATAGAGCCGACATCATGTTCGATTTGGACAGATCAAACAACAGTACTTCCTTGTCTTCCATGGCATAAAAAGAGTGCGATGTGGGCATCCATTACCTCTGAAAAGCCCAGATCAGACAGTGGTGTGTTTTGCATGATAGACCTGAATGTATATCTTGTCTGGTTGGTTTTGGGATCCTTGGGAATTACTGTTACCAGTGACTACTCATGTGTCTAAGCGGTCAAAGTGGATGAAACCGTGCGGGTTTGAATCCTGCTTGCCCAATCTTCTTTTTTCATTCTGTTTTCGAACATTTTGATAAATTAAGCCGGGTTGATACAAATCCCTTTAACTTATTATTAAATAAGAAATTATTTCAAAATATATAAAGCCGGATAAATACTTTCTTATTTTAATGATAATATTAAACAGTTATCCATGACCTTGGCATTATTTTTCACATTTAAAAATTTTGATCCGACGAAGAGGAACCTAGCACACAATAAATTGATACGAGACTATTAGCATGTAAGTTGGAACGACTGAACGAGCAGCGTCTTTGGGGGGACAAGTCTAGGATGCTCTATGTCTCAAGCCATAAAATCCCAATAATTGAGAGATGAAAAGTACCCATGTCTCTTTTCATCCCATCAGACTTTTGAAAATATGTCCGATTCTGCGCAGAGCTGAATTGTTTGCTGGCTCTGAAGACAACTGGATGAGTAACTAGGCCCAGGTTTCGAGGAGTACCAATAAGCCTTGAAAACACAACGGCACTATGCAATTGGAACCAGCCCAAGAGTGGCAAAATCTTCTCTTTTTTTAATTCATTGTATTCTCTAAGTTAAGACTTATTTGATTGGAATATAAATGTTGCTTCCCACAAATCATATATTATCCCCATGAATTTGCCTTGGTTATTCTATTTTTATTTGGAACATATTCAGGTTTTGCGATTCGAAACATTATCGTTTGTTTAAGACCATTTTTTTTCCCATCTAGTTGGACAAAAGTTTTTTTTTTCCCGAGTAGTTTTAAATCTTAATTCTTTGAATAGGGATGTTCTAATTTTATTTCTCAAGACGAGGTATTTTTCGCCACATACACAGCCAACTAATATGACTTTGATTCCATGGAAGGTTGTGTTTCAAAAAATTGAAATTTTAAACATTAAAAAAAAAGAAAAAAGACTCAAAGCCAGGAACGAAGACCTGGGAAAAACAACACCAGAACTATCACCAAGCAGCAGGGATTGCAGACCAATAGGAGGAACATGCCAAGCACGAAAACCTTCAGCTGCCATGACTCCTAGTAAGCCATGAGATTTCGCACTGTGATTGCCTTCACACACACACACAAAAAAAAAAAAAAAANAAAAAAAACCAAGTAGTATCTGTACGAATGCAAAGCTATCAGATCCATCTAGCAAAGAGGTCAGTTACAAAAATCATCTACAATTTCTTGCAACTAAATTTGATGAAAAATGGATTGTGTAAAAGGATTTTGATTCCGGTCTGTGGACATATTGTCAACCTTGATGAGTTCTATTAACAAGAAAAAATTAAGGAAGCAGAGGTCATATATAAGACGAAGAATAATAATCGAGAAACCTATCCCAAAACATGATAATTCCTCGCTTTACCGTAGAAGATATTGAAGACTATGAATGTAACTAGGCTAGATTCCAAGCAGGAGGAAAGCTTGAATGATTCATTGTCTGACCCTTTTGATGATATATCGATACATAACAGTTTTTTCGAAGTTGGATGACTGACTGTGATCGTATCTCTTTGTTCAAGTTTCTGCTTTCTGACAACTCTTAATGATCAAATCCTTATTCGGTGATTGAAAACCGACTTTGTGTTGGTCTCTAATTTTAGTTCCAATTAAATAATCTCCGTATTTCAACTAGTAGTTAGATTGATTGTCATTTCATGAAAATTTCATGTAAAACATTGACCATTAATTATTAATAGCTATTATTATTGAATGAGCTAGAGTTGTTGGCCACCAATATTAACAACAAATCAAGAAAAACCTCTATAAATATCTATAAATAAAAGCATATGTTAAAGAACAAAATAAAAAAAAAGAGCCAAAGATATAAGAAATGTAGGAGATAGTGTGCTGCCAATGACAGCAAGCAATAACTATCATTGCAGCACTACAAAGAAAGAAAAGAGTGAGGTTGAGAGTTGTTAAATGAGTGAATAATTTCTTCTCCTCTATTGTTGTAAGTTTTGTACTCTCCCTACATAATGCAATGATTTCTCCCGTAAATATAGGCGATTTTGACGAACCACGTTAAATATTGTGTCAGTATGCTTAGTCTCCTATAAGCAAATATCAGTACATCACCGGTCGGATTCCCCAGCACTAGTTTTACTCCCTTTCTTGTGCACTCCTTCATCCAACAAACAATAACGTGATTGGTTTGTGGAACATGAGACCCTATTCATTTAGCTGGATAGCATAGACAAGTGTTCATCTAAAAGGAGATTGTTTGGAGGCTAAGGGCATCTAAAATGGTTTTTATTTTTGGTCAAATTAGCCTAGGAAAGGTAAGAAGTTGACGGAATAACATCTTTGACAATTTGTTCGGTGAAATAATATTTTTATTTTATCATATTTTGAAAATATAATATTTATTAAATATTATTATTTTTTAATGCAAGAAGATAGTTATCACAACTAAAAATTATAATATTTAGTAAATATTGTGTTTTAAAAGCACAACAAAATAAAAGTCTAATCATCTAATTTAACTGATCAACTTATTAAATAAACTATAAATTATAACACATTTATTATTTATAAACTAATATGATAAATATATATATTTTTTAAAAATTAATTAAGTTAGAGCAAAACAAGAAAGCAAAAAAGCTATGGGTTTTTTTTTATTTATTTATCTATCACCTCTTTTCACGGGCAACCTATTTTGTATCTTTTTTTATATATAATAATTATGAGAAGCAACAAGCTTGAATGTTGTATTTTTAAATCACGACACGTTCAAACTTTGTTATTATACCGATATTTAAAAAAACCATGGTGGTAAGCAAAATTAGCCCCGTTTTAATAACGCTATTATTTTGGCTGCCAACAGATAGCTTCATTTATTTTAAGGTGGTATCGCAGAAAGGGAATTTTAACCAGAAGAAATTGGTACAATAATTGAAAGTCACTAGATACTTTCTTGCGACGGCAAGAAGAACAAAAACATAGCGATGAATGAGAGCTTCAGGTTCCTGTAATGAATCATACTCGGATCCCGCCATTCAAAGAACTAGTTGATCAACTCATGATATCATGCCATGACTTTCCTTCACTTGATTAAATTAGTGGAAGAACTGTGTGTTGAGATGACATGCCAATAATAAAATATCAACAAACATGATCCTTGAGTTTCACGAGTAATCCAATTTTTTTTCCTCTTCCAATACTGTTGTTAAACCAGCATCTATTACAAGAAAATTGGAGACTGTCAACCAAATATTCTATCGATATTTAAAAAGAATTTTGTTGGTAATAGAAATTACTGGGGGGATTGCCGACGGCAAACCTCGTCGAAAAGCAACTTGTAATCATCAGTGAAGTATTCTATCAGCATTAGAAATTGCCGGTGGAATAGGAAAGTTTTAAAAATTAGAATTGCCGATGATGGAATATTATTTACTCCATGGTTTTCAATTTTTTTTTTCTGGACAATCAATCCTTAAAGCCTAGCAGAAGCAAAAACATGACAGACCTACAACTAAATATCTGACAGAACTACTTGTTTCTGTTTCTTGACTGGAGGTGACTCTGCTCTGTCCAACTATCTGAGGGACACAGCAGAGTCACCTTCTGTCACAAAATCATGAGCAAAAAGGTATAATCCATTACCAGTGCAGTTTGCAACAGCAGAATCAACATGAAAACAAAGAAATAAAGCAAGGCAAAAACTATAAAGATATTTCAGTCACGCAAGTAATATAAAGATGCATGAAGACCCCATAAACCTGTAATGGTTTAAGGAGGCAACCACAAATGATCGGAGCTCGGCACTGGCTTGATCGATAAAGAAAACTAAATAAACAACTGATCTCTGGCCAGATCCAGTTTTGTCTTGCCATATCACTCCATGAACTACGAGGATATGTGACCCGAGAGGATACTTGAAAGTATTTCTGTTCCCGAATAAGCCAGTACAGATAACATTTGTAAATTCCAACTAGTAAAGGTAACAATTAAAAGGAACGTAAATTTCATAACAACAACTATCGAAGGAATACCCATACCTCTAGAAGCCAAGCATAAGCATAATTGATGATGATTTGTGGGGTGGCAATGCGCAGGTCTAGTATCCGTTCATATAATGCTCGAGTGGACTCCAAGGTATCAAAATTCAATTTTTCCTGAATTTTCAACTATACCATAAAATTAATAATAATTAATTGTTATCTAATTAACTGCCCAGTATTTATTAAATCTTAAAATAAATAACATCAATTAATACCCTAATTATTATCAATTACACCTCACTTTAATTTCTTTTAAATTTTCAACAAAACCTAAGTTGACTAAAATTAATAGAGACACAACTAATTATCCATCATTTTCTCAATTTAAACTTTGCTTGATCTAAATTAAAACCTTTAATTATTATTAGTTCCATACAGATTTATTTCTTCTTGATTTTTCAACTTAATCATAAAATTAAAAAAAAATTGGTACATATTATTTTTTCAATTCTAATACACCTAAATTATATACTCAATTTTATCAAGCGATAAACTAAATCTATTATACCTAAATATTAAACAAACCCTAAAATACAAATTCTACATTAAAAATTTTATACAATAATAAAACACTTAAATATACAAACAAATTACAAAAACTACAAATAAATCTTAATACATTAACTTAAAACATAAATACATTAAAAAATAAGCGAACGGACTTACTTACTTGACAAAGCAAAGCTTCACACGAAATGAAATAGAGGGAGGGAAGCTTAAATATTAGGAAAGGTGTTGAATCGACTTTGATAAGTTGTGGTGACAAGATTTGTGGGAGTAGGTGGAGGTTCCAAAGAGAAAAAAAGAGGGGAGTGTTTGGCCTGGAAATTAAAAAAATAAAAGAGAGAGAGAGAGAGAAATTTGCTGGGATCGAGTATGTACAACCTAGCAGGTTTAATTTTTTATTAAAATTATTGATGAAATTTCATAAATAGTTTGACATATTAAAAATAATAGTGATTTTTTTTTTAATTCCATCATTGTTTTTGTTGAAAATTATTCATGAAAATCTTCATCATAGTCTTCATCGTTATACCAACAATGATAGAATATCTTTCACCAGCATTTCTTATGGTTTTTTTTTTTTTTCCTGGTAGTCACAGCAAAGAGTCACATATACAATCATGATGTACGTTGTGTGTTGGTTTCATGTCTTTTGAAATAACAAGTAGAAAAATGCCAGCCGCAATACATACAGGAGCCTAAAGAAAGAGATAGGGCATGTTGGAAATCATTTGCTAAATGTCAAGATGACGAGATGCAGGTGAGAATGACTGGTACACTTCATGGAGACAAGTTAAAAGGTGCTCGATTCATAGTGCTTGAGCTTTTGTCATGTAAAATGGCCACCATTTCCCAATTCGTAATTAGTTCTATGACTTTGAGGTAGGTGCATACGTGCCTCCATGTCTCATCCCTTCCAGCTGACCAGGAAAAATATTATTTATATAATACAGGGCAATGTACACGAGCCCTTTCTTTTAATTTAATTATGCTATCGTCTTTGTGGGTCAATTTTTGCAAAATTAATTGTAGATTATTTTAGTGTATATAGTTTATATATATATATATATTTTAATTAATTTTATAAATTTCAGAACTATTAAAGAGTATTTATATAATCATTCATTTTAAAATTTTTAAAAATTAATTAAGATATACAAACTGATACAATATTTATAATTAATAAAAATAAAAAAATTACAACCCTCGATTTTTAGGGATTTTAACACCATTTTCATGGAGTCCTTGACTAGTGAGGAGTCACCGAGTGCTTCACGAGGTGCTCCAAAGAGTCTTTCATTTAATTATGAGTAGATAAGCCTGCTTTGTAAGCTGTCACTAAACAGTTGTTTTAATTTCATAATCATGATTACATTATATAATTTCCAGTGCTGCAAGCTTATGCTCCATAAAGTATGCAAATCCCATGTCCTTCCATGTGTGAAGATGCCTTGCTTTGGCCATGGTTCAGGTGTTGAATTATTATTTGGATTTGCCAAATGTTTTGAGTTTGTTTGATAATTACATACTCCAAACTCCAAAAAACCTAACTTCCTATTATTTTGAATCATTCATAAGTGTATAAATTAGCTCAGCCATGCACTTAGGAATGGTTAATGTATATTTACTTGTAAGAGTTTTTACTAAATAAACTATTTAAATATTTATACCCTATTCTTTAAGTTTTATTATCCAAATGAGTATCAATTATCTTAAGATTATTTATTATGGAACATAAAATAAAATTATATATATAGATATAGTTTAGCTTAAATTAAAATCTTGCATTTTTCAAAAATCAAAACAAGAAAGATGACTTACTGGTTTCTAATAATATAATGAATAACCTTGATAAATTAATAACATTGATTAAATAATATTTTTCTTTGATTCTACTTAAAATTTAAAATTTAAAATTTAGATAATATCTTGAGTAATTAATAAATTTTATAATTTATAAAGGTTAAATGTAAACCTTCGTGGGCCATAAGAGCCCCCGCTTTCGCAGGAGACGGCATTCGAGAGGATAAGTTGATTTGGTGCGAAGAATCCATGTAATCTTTGACCAAACAAAGAGTGTTCCTTCCGACAGAATAGTGTCGCTATAATTTGTTCAAATTAACTGATGACCACTCCTTTTTTCTTTTTCTAGAGGTGGTGCTTGGTATTATAGTATGATTATGGTTTTTGTTTAAAAATATAATAAAATAATATATTTTTAATTTTTATTATTAACATATCAAAAAAGTAAAAACATTAATTAATTTAAAAATCTAAAAAAATTCAATCCAACCAGTAACTATAACATGCATTATTGTCACTACCATTCTAATAAACATTAGGACAGTATTAGTGTGGCCGCTAAATACAACGTAAATACATAGTTATGATTTGTTGTGTACTCTACAAACAACTCCCGACACCAACAATATTAGACTTTAGTTTTACACCCCCCACCCCCCNAAAAAAAAAAAAAACTAATATCAAAGAGATAAATTTAATAGTTGATATATAGGACCCGAAACACATGCATTAATCTAATATTTAAAATGCCAACATTATTGAACAACATGTCTTCTCAAGCTCTTTGACTGCTAACCACCAGCACCAATGTTAGAACTGTCTAACTACTAACAACTTGAACGCGGTCACAATTGAACAATTTTTTTTAATGAAAATATTTTTTTTAACAAATATCTCTCTCAATAAGCTTTAATTTTAATATGTTGTTTTTTTAATTTTTAAAAAAATTATA